>CAVMKG010000364.1:90000-129958 GCA_963682025.1 Cordilura impudica
TTAATAATTAATAATTAATAATTAATAATTAATAATTAATAATTTAATAATTAATAATTAATAATTAATAATTAATAATTAATAATTAATAATTAATAATTAATAATTAATAATTAATAAATAATAATTAATAATTAATAATTAATAATTAATATTTAATAATTAATAATTAATAATTAATAATTAATAATTAATAATTAATAATTAATAATTAATAATTAATAATTAATAATTAATAATTAATAATTAATAATTAATAATTAATAATTAATAATTAATAATTAATAATTAATAATTAATAATTAATAATTAATAATTAATAATTAATAATTAATAATTAATAATTAATAATTAATAATTAATAATTAATAATTAATAATTAATAATTAATAATTAATAATTGATAATTAATAATTAATAATTAATAATTAATAATTAATAATTAATAATTAATAATTAATAATTAATAATTAATAATTAATAATTAATAATGTAGAAATTTGGCAACCCTTAAACAATATGTATGCTTTTCCCTTTTTTACTTTGACATATCTTTTGCTTGCTTTGTCATGCAATTTACTTTTGTTAGTTTTTAAGTTTTTTAACTTTTACTTTTCAATAAAGAACAATCCAAAACAGGTTATGGGCGCCAGGTGTCGCATAAAGTAAAAAAAAAAGAAGAGAAAAATATTGAAAATTTTTAAATAATATAATTTGATTTTGGTAAACGATGAGTTCATTATATCAAATCGAGAAGCTGGACGGTGGAAACTACGATTCCTGGGTGATCCATATGCGTAGTATATTAGTGCATAGTGGATATTGGAAAATAGTGAAAGGTGAGCTTAAAGAGGAAGCTGGCATGAAACCAGAGGAGATCAACAACATAAGATCCGACGATGAAAAAGCTCTGGCCACCATATGTCTAAGCGTGAAACCAACCCAGTTAAATTATATTAAGAATTGTACGTCATCATGTGAAGCGTGGCAGAAATTGGAACAAGTTTACAAGCCTCAGGGACCAATACAAAAGGTAACACTTTATAAAAAGCTGTTAAATTTGGCAATGGCAGATGATGAGGACATGGTAAAGCACATTAATTCATTCACCGAAACGGTAGATAAGTTGGAGGAAATTGGTATACCTCTCCAGGAGGAGCTTTTGTGTATTGTATTGTTGTCAAGCCTACCACAACAATATGAAAATTTTGTGATCGCGATGGAGACAAGAGATAGCTTGCCTAATTTGCTTTCTTTAAAGCAGAAACTTCTAGAAGAAGGTGAGAGAAGAAAGAGTGAGAGAGAAAATACCAACCAACAGGCATTTAATATGTGTACAAAGAATAACGGAAAACGTGAAAAGGCAACGAATAAAAGCGGTAAACAGAAATTTAAGGGTAAATGTTTTATATGCGGACAGGCAGGTCACTATGCGAATAAATGTGACAAGAAAAAACAACAACAACAGCAACAGTCGTTTTCTATTCTGGCGGTAGCTGAATCATTAAATACAAAGCGGTGGTATGTCGACAGCGGCGCTACTGCGCATATGTGTAATGATAGCAACATGTTTATGAACATGCATCATCATGAAGAAAAAATTTCGTTAGCTGGTGATAAATACATAACAGCTATAGGAAAAGGTGATGTTAATCTTAAATTATTTACAAATTTTGATGTTATACTGCGTAACGTTTTGTTTTCCCCTGAACTGCAGGCAAATTTTATATCGATAAGCAAGGCTGTTGAACATGGTTATATTGCTACTTTTAACAATGAGGCTGCGTATATCAAAAATGAACACAGTGAAGTTGTACTAAAGGCAGTAAAGAAAAACAATTTGTTTGTTGTTAATGACGATAGCTATAATACAAAATTATACGCTATGAACTATAAATGGCACGATAGATATGGTCATTTGAACAACAAAAGTCTTAATATGTTATCGAAAGAAGGAATGGTTAATGGCATGAATTTAGGGCAATTGGATATTGCAGAAAAATGTAAAACGTGTATGTTAAGTAAAGTACATGCATGCCCATTCCCTAAGGAATCTACAACTACAACAAATGATGTCTTAGAATTGATACACACGGACGTATGTGGCCCGATAAACGTAAAATCAATCGGTGGTTCAAGATATTTCTTAACATTTATTGACGATAAGTCTCGTCGTATATTTGTATATTTTTTGAAGCACAAATCGGAGGTGTTGGCAAAATTTAAAATTTTTAAAGTGCAGGTGGAACGCCAAACTGGTAAAAAGATAAAGGCCATTCGTAGCGATAATGGTGGTGAATACACCAGTAATACATTTAATAATTATCTGAAAGAATGTGGCATTGTACGACAGTTAACGGTACCTTACACACCTCAACAAAATGGTGTCTCGGAGCGAGCCAACCGGACATTGGTTGAAATGGCACGATCAATGATGATTCATGCTGGTGTTTCTAATGGTTTATGGGCAGAGGCTATATGTACTGCTGCATATTTGAGAAACAGATGCCCCACTCGTATTTTGAACAACAAAACACCATATGAAATTTGGCATGGAAAACGCCCAAATGTTAGCCATTTAAGAACGTTTGGTTCATTAGCTGTGGCGCTTAAGAAACCTTTTAGATCGAAATTTGAGGCACGAGGGGATGAGTACGTTATGGTAGGATACTCACTTATATCAAAAGCATATCGCTTATATGATAAAACATCAAACAATGTTATTGAACGTCGAGACGTAGTTTTTGATGAGAATAAATTTGTTGGAAATGAGGACAAATGCTCAAACGTACAGTCTATAAATCTTAGTGATTTTATAATATTTTCTTTTGATGATGATGAAATACGACAATACAACAGTGTTGATAGTTTTGACAATGAGAATGAAAATGCTGATGATTTCAATACAGCAGATGAAAAAAGTGAAACCGAATCAGAAGCTGAAGATTTTTATGGTTTCAAAGCAGGTCCTGGAAGACCACGTATAGTGAGAAGTGGTGGTCCTGGTCGTCCCAAAAAGGTGCAGAATTTTGTAAATACTGTAAGTAATGATATTATTCCCCAGAACGTCAAAGATGCCTTAACGTGTGATAATAACCACAACTGGAAGGCAGCTATGAGAGCTGAACTTAATGCCCTAGAGAAAAATAACACCTGGAGTCTGGTCGATTTACCAGAAGGTCACAATGCTATTGGTTGCAGATGGGTTTTTGCCCTTAAACGTGATACAAACGGTAACGTAGAACGCTTTAAGGCACGCCTAGTGGCAAAAGGTTGTAGCCAGAAATTTGGTATAAATTATACAGAAACATTTTCACCAGTTGTGCGCAACGCAACAATACGTATGTTATTAGCTTTGGCTGTGCATGAAGAGATGCATCTACATCAAGTCGACATTAGTACTGCATATTTGAACGGTGAACTCCATGACGAAATATATATGCAACAACCCGAAGGTTTTGTTAACCGAAATGAACCATCCAAAGTTTTAAAGTTGAACAGAGCTTTATACGGCTTAAAACAGTCCGGAAGAAACTGGAATGAAAAACTTGATAGTGTATTAAGAAGATTGAGCTTCAGGGCATGTGAGAACGAGCCATGTTTGTATAAAACAACAATCGATGGTAATATGATACTCGTGGCAGTATACGTTGATGATTTGATAATCGCTTGCAAGGACAAGAAGGAGATTTTAAAGTTTAAGGCACAATTATCAGAGGAGTTTGAAATTTCTGATAAGGGCATTCTAAATCATTTTTTGGGAATGAATATTTTGCGTGAAGGTGAAACTGGTGCCATAAAAGTATCTCAAAATCAATATATAAAGGACATATTGAAGCAGTATAAAATGGAAGAATGTAAGCCCGTATCAGTACCACTTGATACAGGTCTTCAAACACATTGTGTTAATAATTGTGAACGAATTGATAAGGAAGAATATCAATCCATTATCGGAGCATTAACTTACCTTGCTATAACCAATAGACCTGATATCCAACATTCTATATCAAAACTCGCACAACATAACAAGGACCCCCATATCGAACATATGACTGCAGTTAAGCATATTTTGCGTTATCTCAAGGGTACTGCGGATCTGGGATTGATATATAAAGCCGGTAATGCTTGTATTGAAGGTTATGCTGATTCCGACTGGGGAGGCGACACAATTGACCGTAAATCTTATACGGGATACATATTCTTTCTTGGTGAATGTGTTATCTCGTGGGAGTCTAAGAAACAGGCCACAGTGGCTCTTAGTTCTACAGAAGCAGAATATATGGCTATGTCTAATGCGTCCAAAGAAGCCATATATCTCAAACGTTTGATAAATGAAATTGGTATCGGTAATGGTGAACCTATTTTGCTGAATATAGACAACCAAGGAGCGATTAAGTTGGCAATGAATCCTGTTTACCACAACCGTACTAAACATATTGACATAAAGTACCACCATGTACGTGAAGTTGTCCGTAATAAAGAAGTATCGCTGCAGTATTGCCCAACCACTGAGATGATTGCAGATGTCCTGACAAAGAATCTCCCAAAGTCGAAACATTTGCATTTTGTAGATTTGATGAATATGAAATGAGTTTTTTTTTTTAATTTTTGAAATATTCGATGTAAAGAAACATACATATTGAGGAGGAGTGTAGAAATTTGGCAACCCTTAAACAATATGTATGCTTTTCCCTTTTTTTACTTTGACATATCTTTTGCTTGCTTTGTCATGCAATTTACTTTTGTTAGTTTTTAAGTCTTTTAACTTTTACTTTTCAATAAAGAACAATCCAAAACATTATTATTATTATTATTATTATTATTATTATTATTATTATTATTATTATTATTATTATTATATTATTATTATTATTATTATTATTATTATTATTATTATTATTATTATTATTATTATTATTATTATTATTATTATTATTATTATTATTATTATTATTATTATTATTATTATTATTATTATTATTATTATTATTATTATTATTATATTATTATTATTATTATTATTATTATTATTATTATTATTATATTATTATTATTATTATTATTATTATTATTATTATTATTATTATTATTATTATTATTATTATTATTATTATTATTATTATTATTATTATTATTATTATTATATTATTATTATTATTATTATTATTATTATTATTATTATTATTATTATTATTATTATTATATTATTATTATTATTATTATTATTATTATTATTATTATTATTATTATTATTATTATTATTATTAATTATTATTATTATATTATTATTATTATTATTATTATTATTATTATTATTATTATTATTATTATTATTATTATTATTATTATTATTATTATTATTATTATTATTATTATTATTATTATTATTATTATTATTATTATTATTATTATTATTATTATTATTATTATTATTATTATTATTATTATTATTATTATTATTATTATTATTATTATTATTATTATTATTATTATTATTATTATTATTATTATTATTATTATTATTATTATTATTATTATTATTATTATTATTATTATTATTATTATTATTATTATTATTATTATTATTATTATTATTATATTATTATTATTATTATTATTATTATTATTATTATTATTATTATTATTATTATTATTATTATTATTATTATTATTATTATTATTATTATATTATTATTATTATTATTATATTATTATTATTATTATTATTATTATTATTATTATTATTATTATTATTATTATTATTATTATTATTATTATTATTATTATTATTATTATTATTATTATTATTATTATTATTATTATTATTATTATTATTATTATTATTATTATTATTATTATTATTATTATTATTATTATTATTATTATTATTATTATTATTATTATTATTATTATTATTATTATTATTATTTATTATTATTATTATTATTATTATTATTATTATTATTATTATTATTATTATTATTATTATTATTATTATTATTATTATTATTATTATTATTATTATTATTATTATTATTATTATTATTATTATTATTATTATTATTATTATTATTATTATTATTATTATTATTATTATTATTATTATTATTATTATTATTATTATTATTATTATTATTATTATTATTATTATTATTATTATTATTATTATTATTATATTATTATTATTATTATTATTATTATTATTATTATTATTATTATTATTATTATTATTATTATTATTATTATTATTATTATTATTATTATTATTATTATTATTATTATTATTATTATTATTATTATTTATTATTATTATTATTATTATTATTATTATTATTATTATTATTATTATTATTATTATTATTATTATTATTATTATTATTATTATTATTATTATTATTATTATTATTATTATTATTATTATTATATTATTATTATTATTATTATTATTATTATTATTATTATTATTATTATTATTATTATTATTATTATTATTATTATTATTATTATTATTATTATTATTATTATTATTATTATTATATTATTATTATTATTATTATTATTATTATTATTATTATTATTATTATTATTAATTATTATTATTATTATTATTATTATTATTATTATTATTATTATTATTATTATTATTATTATTATTATTATTATTATTATTATTATTATTATTATTATTATTATTATTATTATTATTATTATATTATTATTATTATTATTATTATTATTATTATTATTATTATTATTATTATTATTATTATTATTATTATTATTATTATTATTATTATTATTATTATTATTATTATTATTATTATTATTATTATTATTATTATTATTATTATTATTATTATTATTATTATTATTATTATTATTATTATTATTATTATTATTATTATTATTATTATTATTATTATTATATTATTATTATTATTATTATTATTATTATTATTATTATTATTATTATTATTATTATTATTATTATTATTATTATTATTATTATTATTATTATTATTATTATTATTATTATTATTATTATTATTATTATTATTATTATTATTATTATTATTATTATTATTATTATTATTATTATTATTATTATTATTATTATTATTATTATTATTATTATTATTATTATTATTATTATTATTATTATTATTATTATTATTATTATTATTATTATTATTATTATTATTATTATTATTATTATTATTATTATTATTATTATTATTATTATTATTATTATTATTATTATTATTATTATTATTATTATTATTATTATTATTTATTATTATTATTATTATTATTATTATTATTATTATTATTATTATTATTATTATTATTATTATTATTATTATTATTATTATTATTATTATTATTATTATTATTATTATTATTATTATTATTATTATTATTATTATTATTATTATTATTATTATTATTATTATTATTATTATTATTATTATTATTATTATTATTATTATTATTATTATTATATTATTATTATTATTATTATTATTATTATTATTATTATTATTATTATTATTATTATTATATTATTATTATTATTATTATTATTATTATTATTATTATTATTATTATTATTATTATTATTATTATTATTATTATTATTATTATTATTATTATTATTATTATTATTATTATTATTATTATTATTATTATTATTATTATTATTATTATTATTATTATTATTATTATTATTATTATTATTATTATTATTATTATTATTATTATTATTATTATTATTATTATTATTATTATTATTATTATTATTATTATTATTATTATTATTATTATTATTATTATTATTATTATTATTATTATTATTATTATTATTATTATTATTATTATTATTATTATTATTATTATTATTATTATTATTATTATTATTATTATTATTATTATTATTATTATTATTATTATTATTATTATTATTATTATTATTATTATTATTATTATTATATTATTATTATTATTATTATTATTATTATTATTATTATTATTATTATTATTATTATTATTATTATTATTATTATTATTATTATTATTATTATTATTATTATATTATTATTATTATTATTATTATTATTATTATTATTATTATTATTATTATTATTATTATTATTATTATTATTATTATTATTATTATTATTATTATTATTATTATTATTATTTATTATTATTATTATTATTATTATTATTATTATTATTATTATTATTATTATTATTATTATTATATTATTATTATTATTATTATTATTATTATTATTATTATTATTATTATTATTATTATTATTATTATTATTATTATTATTATTATTATTATTATTATTATTATTATTATTATATTATTATTATTATTATTATTATTATTATTTATTATTATTATTATTATTATTATTATTATTATTATTATTATTATTATTATTATTATTATTATTATTATTATTATTATTTATTATTATTATTATTATTATTATTATTATTATTATTATTATTATTATTATTATTATTATTATTATTATTATTATTATTATTATTATTATTATTATTATTATTATTTATTATTATTATTATTATTATTATTATTATTATTATTATTATTATTATTATTATTATTATTATTATTATTATTATTATTATTATTATTATTATTATTATTATTATTATTATTATTTTTATTATTATTATTATTATTATTATTATTATTATTATTATTATTATTATTATTATTATTATTATTATTATTATATTATTATTATTATTATTATTATTATTATTATTATTATTATTATTATTATTATTATTATATTATTATTATTATTATTATTATTATTATTATTATTATTATTATTATTATTATTATTATTATTATTATTATTATTATTATTATTATTATTATTATTATTATTATTATTATTATTATTATTATTATTATTATTATTTATTATTATTATTATTATTATTATTATTATTATTATTATTATTATTATTATTATTATTATTATTATTATTATTATTATTATTATTATTATTATTATTATTATTATTATTATTATTATTATTATTATTATTATTATTATTATTATTATTATTATTATTATTATTATTATTATTATTATTATTATTTATTATTATTATTATTATTATTATTATTATTATTATTATTATTATTATTATTATTATTATTATTATTATTATTATTATTATTATTATTATTATTATTATTATTATTATTATTATTATTATTATTATTATTATTATTATTATTATTATTATTATTATTATTATTATTATTATTATTATTATTATTATTATTATTATTATTATTATTATTATTATTATTATTATTATTATTATTATTATTATTATTATTATTATTATTATTATTATTATTATTATTATTATTATTATTATTATTATTATTATTATTATTATTATTATTATTATTATTATTATTATTATTATTATTATTATTATTATTATTATTATTATTATTATTATTATTATTATTATTATTATTATTATTATTATTATTATTATTATATTATTATTATTATTATTATTATTATTATTATTATTATTATTATTATTATTATTATTATTATTATTATTATTATTATTATTATTATTATTATTATTATTATTATTATTATTATTATTATTATTATTATTATTATTATTATTATTATTATTATTATTATTATTATTATTATTATTATTATTATTATTATTATTATTATTATTATTATTATTATTATTATTATTATTATTATTATTATTATTATTATTATTATTATTATTATTATTATTATTATTATTATTATTATTATTATTATTATTATTATTATTATTATTATTATTATTATTATTATTATTATTATTATTATTATTATTATTATTATTATTATTATTATTATTATTATTATTATTATTATTATTATTATTATTATTATTATTATTATTATTATTATTATTATTATTATTATTATTATTATTATTATTATTATTATTATTATTATTATTATTATTATTATTATTATTATTATTATTATTATTATTATTATTATTATTATTATTATTATTATTATTATTATTATTATTATTATTATTATTATTATTATTATTATTATTATTATTATTATTATTATTATTATTATTATTATTATTATTATTATTATTATTATTATTATTATTATTATTATTATTATTATTATTATTATTATTATTATTATTATTATTATTATTATTATTATTATTATTATTATTATTATTATTATTATTATTATTATTATTATTATTATTATATTATTATTATTATTATTATTATTATTATTATTATTATTATTATTATTATTATTATTATTATTATTATTATTATTATTATTATTATTATTATTATTATTATTATTATTATTATTATTATTATTATTATTATTATTATTATTATTATTATTATTATTATTATTATTATTATTATTATTATTATTATTATTATTATTATTATTATTATTATTATTATTATTATTATTATTATTATTATTATTATTATTATTATTATTATTATTATTATTATTATTATTATTATTATTATTATTATTATTATTATTATTATTATTATTATTATTATTATTATTATTATTATTATTATTATTATTATTATTATTATTATTATTATTATTATTATTATTATTATTATTATTATTATTATTATTATTATTATTATTATTATTATTATTATTATATTATTATTATTATTATTATTATTATTATTATTATTATTATTATTATTATTATTATTATTATTATTATTATTATTATTATTATTATTATTATTATTATTATTATTATTATTATTATTATTATTATTATTATTATTATTATTATTATTATTATTATTATTATTATTATTATTATTATTATTATTATTATTATTATTATTATTATTATTATTATTATTATTATTATTTATTATTATTATTATTATTATTATTATTATTATTATTATTATTATTATTATTATTATTATTATTATTATTATTATTATTATTATTATTATTATTATTATTATTATTATTATTATTATTATTATTATTATTATTATTATTATTATTATTATTATTATTATTATTATTATTATTATTATTATTATTATTATTATTATTATTATTATTATTATTATTATTATTATTATTATTATTATTATTATTATTATTATTATTATTATTATTATTATTATTATTATTATTATTATTATTATTATTATTATTATTATTATTATTATTATTATTATTATTATTATTATTATTATTATTATTATTATTATTATTATTATTATTATTATTATTATTATTATTATTATTATTATTATTATTATTATTATTATTATTATTATTATTATTATTATTATTATTATTATTATTATTATTATTATTATTATTATTATTATTATTATTATTATTATTATTATTATTATTATTATTATTATTATTATTATTATTATTATTATTATTATTATTATTATTATTATTATTATTATTATTATTATTATTATTATTATTATTATTATTATTATTATTATTATTATTATTATTATTATTATTATTATTATTATTATTATTATTATTATTATTATTATTATTATTATTATTATTATTATTATTATTATTATTATTATTATTATTATTATTATTATTATTATTATTATTATTATTATTATTATTATTATTATTATTATTATTATTATTATTATTATTATTATTATTATTATTATTATTATTATTATTATTATTATTATTATTATTATTATTATTATTATTATTATTATTATTATTATTATTATTATTATTATTATTATTATTATTATTATTATTATTATTATTATTATTATTATTATTATTATTATTATTATTATTATTATTATTATTATTATTATTATTATTATTATTATTATTATTATTATTATTATTATTATTATTATTATTATTATTATTATTATTATTATTATTATTATTATTATTATTATTATTATTATTATTATTATTATTATTATTATTATTATTATTATTATTATTATTATTATTATTATTATTATTATTATTATTATTATTATTATTATTATTATTATTATTATTATTATTATTATTATTATTATTATTATTATTATTATTATTATTATTATTATTATTATTATTATTATTATTATTATTATTATTATTATTATTATTATTATTATTATTATTATTATTATTATTATTATTATTATTATTATTATTATTATTATTATTATTATTATTATTATTATTATTATTATTATTATTATTATTATTATTATTATTATTATTATTATTATTATTATTATTATTATTATTATTATTATTATTATTATTATTATTATTATTATTATTATTATTATTATTATTATTATTATTATTATTATTATTATTATTATTATTATTATTATTATTATTATTATTATTATTATTATTATTATTATTATTATTATTATTATTATTATTATTATTATTATTATTATTATTATTATTATTATTATTATTATTATTATTATTATTATTATTATTATTATTATTATTATTATTATTATTATTATTATTATTATTATTATTATTATTATTATTATTATTATTATTATTATTATTATTATTATTATTATTATTATTATTATTATTATTATTATTATTATTATTATTATTATTATTATTATTATTATTATTATTATTATTATTATTATTATTATTATTATTATTATTATTATTATTATTATTATTATTATTATTATTATTATTATTATTATTATTATTATTATTATTATTATTATTATTATTATTATTATTATTATTATTATTATTATTATTATTATTATTATTATTATTATTATTATTATTATTATTATTATTATTATTATTATTATTATTATTATTATTATTATTATTATTATTATTATTATTATTATTATTATTATTATTATTATTATTATTATTATTATTATTATTATTATTATTATTATTATTATTATTATTATTATTATTATTATTATTATTATTATTATTATTATTATTATTATTATTATTATTATTATTATTATTATTATTATTATTATTATTATTATTATTATTATTATTATTATTATTATTATTATTATTATTATTATTATTATTATTATTATTATTATTATTATTATTATTATTATTATTATTATTATTATTATTATTATTATTATTATTATTATTATTATTATTATTATTATTATTATTATTATTATTATTATTATTATTATTATTATTATTATTATTATTATTATTATTATTATTATTATTATTATTATTATTATTATTATTATTATTATTATTATTATTATTATTATTATTATTATTATTATTATTATTATTATTATTATTATTATTATTATTATTATTATTATTATTATTATTATTATTATTATTATTATTATTATTATTATTATTATTATTATTATTATTATTATTATTATTATTATTATTATTATTATTATTATTATTATTATTATTATTATTATTATTATTATTATTATTATTATTATTATTATTATTATTATTATTATTATTATTATTATTATTATTATTATTATTATTATTATTATTATTATTATTATTATTATTATTATTATTATTATTATTATTATTATTATTATTATTATTATTATTATTATTATTATTATTATTATTATTATTATTATTATTATTATTATTATTATTATTATTATTATTATTATTATTATTATTATTATTATTATTATTATTATTATTATTATTATTATTATTATTATTATTATTATTATTATTATTATTATTATTATTATTATTATTATTATTATTATTATTATTATTATTATTATTATTATTATTATTATTATTATTATTATTATTATTATTATTATTATTATTATTATTATTATTATTATTATTATTATTATGAACATGCATCATCATGAAGAAAAAATTTCGTTAGCTGGTGATAAATACATAACAGCTATAGGAAAAGGTGATGTTAATCTTAAATTATTTACAAATTTTGATGTTATACTGCGTAACGTTTTGTTTTCCCCTGAACTGCAGGCAAATTTTATATCGATAAGCAAGGCTGTTGAACATGGTTATATTGCTACTTTTAACAATGAGGCTGCGTATATCAAAAATGAACACAGTGAAGTTGTACTAAAGGCAGTAAAGAAAAACAATTTGTTTGTTGTTAATGACGATAGCTATAATACAAAATTATACGCTATGAACTATAAATGGCGCGATAGATATGGTCATTTGAACAACAAAAGTCTTAATATGTTATCGAAAGAAGGAATGGTTAATGGCATGAATTTAGGGCAATTGGATATTGCAGAAAAATGTAAAACGTGTATGTTAAGTAAAGTACATGCATGCCCATTCCCTAAGGAATCTACAACTACAACAAATGATGTCTTAGAATTGATACACACGGACGTATGTGGCCCGATAATGGTAAAATCAATCGGTGGTTCAAGATATTTCTTAACATTTATTGACGATAAGTCTCGTCGTATATTTGTATATTTTTTGAAGCACAAATCGGAGGTGTTGGCAAAATTTAAAATTTTTAAAGTGCAGGTGGAACGCCAAACTGGTAAAAAGATAAAGGCCATTCGTAGCGATAATGGTGGTGAATACACCAGTAATACATTTAATAATTATCTGAAAGAATGTGGCATTGTACGACAGTTAACGGTACCTTACACACCTCAACAAAATGGTGTCTCGGAGCGAGCCAACCGGACATTGGTTGAAATGGCACGATCAATGATGATTCATGCTGGTGTTTCTAATGGTTTATGGGCAGAGGCTATATGTACTGCTGCATATTTGAGAAACAGATGCCCCACTCGTATTTTGAACAACAAAACACCATATGAAATTTGGCATGGAAAACGCCCAAATGTTAGCCATTTAAGAACGTTTGGTTCATTAGCTGTGGCGCTTAAGAAACCTTTTAGATCGAAATTTGAGGCACGAGGGGATGAGTACGTTATGGTAGGATACTCACTTGTATCAAAAGCATATCGCTTATATGATAAAACATCAAACAATGTTATTGAACGTCGAGACGTAGTTTTTGATGAGAATAAATTTGTTGGAAATGAGGACAAATGCTCAAACGTACAGTCTATAAATCTTAGTGATTTTATAATATTTTCTTTTGATGATGATGAAATACGACAATACAACAGTGTTGATAGTTTTGACAATGAGAATGAAAATGCTGATGATTTCAATACAGCAGATGAAAAAAGTGAAACCGAATCAGAAGCTGAAGATTTTTATGGTTTCAAAGCAGGTCCTGGAAGACCACGTATAGTGAGAAGTGGTGGTCCTGGTCGTCCCAAAAAGGTGCAGAATTTTGTAAATACTGTAAGTAATGATATTATTCCCCAGAACGTCAAAGATGCCTTAACGTGTGATAATAACCACAACTGGAAGGCAGCTATGAGAGCTGAACTTAATGCCCTAGAGAAAAATAACACCTGGAGTCTGGTCGATTTACCAGAAGGTCACAATGCTATTGGTTGCAGATGGGTTTTTGCCCTTAAACGTGATACAAACGGTAACGTAGAACGCTTTAAGGCACGCCTAGTGGCAAAAGGTTGTAGCCAGAAATTTGGTATAAATTATACAGAAACATTTTCACCAGTTGTGCGCAACGCAACAATACGTATGTTATTAGCTTTGGCTGTGCATGAAGAGATGCATCTACATCAAGTCGACATTAGTACTGCATATTTGAACGGTGAACTCCATGACGAAATATATATGCAACAACCCGAAGGTTTTGTTAACCGAAATGAACCATCCAAAGTTTTAAAGTTGAACAGAGCTTTATACGGCTTAAAACAGTCCGGAAGAAACTGGAATGAAAAACTTGATAGTGTATTAAGAAGATTGAGCTTCAGGGCATGTGAGAACGAGCCATGTTTGTATAAAACAACAATCGATGGTAATATGATACTCGTGGCAGTATACGTTGATGATTTGATAATCGCTTGCAAGGACAAGAAGGAGATTTTAAAGTTTAAGGCACAATTATCAGAGGAGTTTGAAATTTCTGATAAGGGCATTCTAAATCATTTTTTGGGAATGAATATTTTGCGTGAAGGTGAAACTGGTGCCATAAAAGTATCTCAAAATCAATATATAAAGGACATATTGAAGCAGTATAAAATGGAAGAATGTAAGCCCGTATCAGTACCACTTGATACAGGTCTTCAAACACATTGTGTTAATAATTGTGAACGAATTGATAAGGAAGAATATCAATCCATTATCGGAGCATTAACTTACCTTGCTATAACCACTAGACCTGATATCCAACATTCTATATCAAAACTCGCACAACATAACAAGGACCCCCATATCGAACATATGACTGCAGTTAAGCATATTTTGCGTTATCTCAAGGGTACTGCGGATCTGGGATTGATATATAAAGCCGGTAATGCTTGTATTGAAGGTTATGCTGATTCCGACTGGGGAGGCGACACAATTGACCGTAAATCTTATACGGGATACATATTCTTTCTTGGTGAATGTGTTATCTCGTGGGAGTCTAAGAAACAGGCCACAGTGGCTCTTAGTTCTACAGAAGCAGAATATATGGCTATGTCTAATGCGTCCAAAGAAGCCATATATCTCAAACGTTTGATAAATGAAATTGGTATCGGTAATGGTGAACCTATTTTGCTGAATATAGACAACCAAGGAGCGATTAAGTTGGCAATGAATCCTGTTTACCACAACCGTACTAAACATATTGACATAAAGTACCACCATGTACGTGAAGTTGTCCGTAATAAAGAAGTATCGCTGCAGTATTGCCCAACCACTGAGATGATTGCAGATGTCCTGACAAAGAATCTCCCAAAGTCGAAACATTTGCATTTTGTAGATTTGATGAATATGAAATGAGTTTTTTTTTAATTTTTGAAATATTCGATGTAAAGAAACATACATATTGAGGAGGAGTGTAGAAATTTGGCAACCCTTAAACAATATGTATGCTTTTCCCTTTTTTTACTTTGACATATCTTTTGCTTGCTTTGTCATGCAATTTACTTTTGTTAGTTTTTAAGTCTTTTAACTTTTACTTTTCAATAAAGAACATCACAATAATAATAATAATAATAATAATAATAATAATAATAATAATAATAATAATAATAATAATAATAATAATAATAATAATAATAATAATAATAATAATAATAATAATAATAATAATAATAATAATAATAATAATAATAATAATAATAATAATAATAATAATAATAATAATAATAATAATAATAATAATAATAATAATAATAATAATAATAATAATAATAATAATAATAATAATAATAATAATAATAATAATAATAATAATAATAATAATAATAATAATAATAATAATAATAATAATAATAATAATAATAATAATAATAATAATAATAATAATAATAATAATAATAATAATAATAATAATAATAATAATAATAATAATAATAATAATAATAATAATAATAATAATAATAATAATAATAATAATAATAATAATAATAATAATAATAATAATAATAATAATAATAATAATAATAATAATAATAATAATAATAATAATAATAATAATAATAATAATAATAATAATAATAATAATAATAATAATAATAATAATAATAATAATAATAATAATAATAATAATAATAATAATAATAATAATAATAATAATAATAATAATAATAATAATAATAATAATAATAATAATAATAATAATAATAATAATAATAATAATAATAATAATAATAATAATAATAATAATAATAATAATAATAATAATAATAATAATAATAATAATAATAATAATAATAATAATAATAATAATAATAATAATAATAATAATAATAATAATAATAATAATAATAATAATAATAATAATAATAATAATAATAATAATAATAATAATAATAATAATAATAATAATAATAATAATAATAATAATAATAATAATAATAATAATAATAATAATAATAATAATAATAATAATAATAATAATAATAATAATAATAATAATAATAATAATAATAATAATAATAATAATAATAATAATAATAATAATAATAATAATAATAATAATAATAATAATAATAATAATAATAATAATAATAATAATAATAATAATAATAATAATAATAATAATAATAATAATAATAATAATAATAATAATAATAATAATAATAATAATAATAATAATAATAATAATAATAATAATAATAATAATAATAATAATAATAATAATAATAATAATAATAATAATAATAATAATAATAATAATAATAATAATAATAATAATAATAATAATAATAATAATAATAATAATAATAATAATAATAATAATAATAATAATAATAATAATAATAATAATAATAATAATAATAATAATAATAATAATAATAATAATAATAATAATAATAATAATAATAATAATAATAATAATAATAATAATAATAATAATAATAATAATAATAATAATAATAATAATAATAATAATAATAATAATAATAATAATAATAATAATAATAATAATAATAATAATAATAATAATAATAATAATAATAATAATAATAATAATAATAATAATAATAATAATAATAATAATAATAATAATAATAATAATAATAATAATAATAATAATAATAATAATAATAATAATAATAATAATAATAATAATAATAATAATAATAATAATAATAATAATAATAATAATAATAATAATAATAATAATAATAATAATAATAATAATAATAATAATAATAATAATAATAATAATAATAATAATAATAATAATAATAATAATAATAATAATAATAATAATAATAATAATAATAATAATAATAATAATAATAATAATAATAATAATAATAATAATAATAATAATAATAATAATAATAATAATAATAATAATAATAATAATAATAATAATAATAATAATAATAATAATAATAATAATAATAATAATAATAATAATAATAATAATAATAATAATAATAATAATAATAATAATAATAATAATAATAATAATAATAATAATAATAATAATAATAATAATAATAATAATAATAATAATAATAATAATAATAATAATAATAATAATAATAATAATAATAATAATAATAATAATAATAATAATAATAATAATAATAATAATAATAATAATAATAATAATAATAATAATAATAATAATAATAATAATAATAATAATAATAATAATAATAATAATAATAATAATAATAATAATAATAATAATAATAATAATAATAATAATAATAATAATAATAATAATAATAATAATAATAATAATAATAATAATAATAATAATAATAATAATAATAATAATAATAATAATAATAATAATAATAATAATAATAATAATAATAATAATAATAATAATAATAATAATAATAATAATAATAATAATAATAATAATAATAATAATAATAATAATAATAATAATAATAATAATAATAATAATAATAATAATAATAATAATAATAATAATAATAATAATAATAATAATAATAATAATAATAATAATAATAATAATAATAATAATAATAATAATAATAATAATAATAATAATAATAATAATAATAATAATAATAATAATAATAATAATAATAATAATAATAATAATAATAATAATAATAATAATAATAATAATAATAATAATAATAATAATAATAATAATAATAATAATAATAATAATAATAATAATAATAATAATAATAATAATAATAATAATAATAATAATAATAATAATAATAATAATAATAATAATAATAATAATAATAATAATAATAATAATAATAATAATAATAATAATAATAATAATAATAATAATAATAATAATAATAATAATAATAATAATAATAATAATAATAATAATAATAATAATAATAATAATAATAATAATAATAATAATAATAATAATAATAATAATAATAATAATAATAATAATAATAATAATAATAATAATAATAATAATAATAATAATAATAATAATAATAATAATAATAATAATAATAATAATAATAATAATAATAATAATAATAATAATAATAATAATAATAATAATAATAATAATAATAATAATAATAATAATAATAATAATAATAATAATAATAATAATAATAATAATAATAATAATAATAATAATAATAATAATAATAATAATAATAATAATAATAATAATAATAATAATAATAATAATAATAATAATAATAATAATAATAATAATAATAATAATAATAATAATAATAATAATAATAATAATAATAATAATAATAATAATAATAATAATAATAATAATAATAATAATAATAATAATAATAATAATAATAATAATAATAATAATAATAATAATAATAATAATAATAATAATAATAATAATAATAATAATAATAATAATAATAATAATAATAATAATAATAATAATAATAATAATAATAATAATAATAATAATAATAATAATAATAATAATAATAATAATAATAATAATAATAATAATAATAATAATAATAATAATAATAATAATAATAATAATAATAATAATAATAATAATAATAATAATAATAATAATAATAATAATAATAATAATAATAATAATAATAATAATAATAATAATAATAATAATAATAATAATAATAATAATAATAATAATAATAATAATAATAATAATAATAATAATAATAATAATAATAATAATAATAATAATAATAATAATAATAATAATAATAATAATAATAATAATAATAATAATAATAATAATAATAATAATAATAATAATAATAATAATAATAATAATAATAATAATAATAATAATAATAATAATAATAATAATAATAATAATAATAATAATAATAATAATAATAATAATAATAATAATAATAATAATAATAATAATAATAATAATAATAATAATAATAATAATAATAATAATAATAATAATAATAATAATAATAATAATAATAATAATAATAATAATAATAATAATAATAATAATAATAATAATAATAATAATAATAATAATAATAATAATAATAATAATAATAATAATAATAATAATAATAATAATAATAATAATAATAATAATAATAATAATAATAATAATAATAATAATAATAATAATAATAATAATAATAATAATAATAATAATAATAATAATAATAATAATAATAATAATAATAATAATAATAATAATAATAATAATAATAATAATAATAATAATAATAATAATAATAATAATAATAATAATAATAATAATAATAATAATAATAATAATAATAATAATAATAATAATAATAATAATAATAATAATAATAATAATAATAATAATAATAATAATAATAATAATAATAATAATAATAATAATAATAATAATAATAATAATAATAATAATAATAAAATAATAATAATAATAATAATAATAATAATAATAATAATAATAATAATAATAATAATAATAATAATAATAATAATAATAATAATAATAATAATAATAATAATAATAATAATAATAATAATAATAATAATAATAATAATAATAATAATAATAATAATAATAATAATAATAATAATAATAATAATAATAATAATAATAATAATAATAATAATAATAATAATAATAATAATAATAATAATAATAATAATAATAATAATAATAATAATAATAATAATAATAATAATAATAATAATAATAATAATAATAATAATAATAATAATAATAATAATAATAATAATAATAATAATAATAATAATAATAATAATAATAATAATAATAATAATAATAATAATAATAATAATAATAATAATAATAATAATAATAATAATAATAATAATAATAATAATAATAATAATAATAATAATAATAATAATAATAATAATAATAATAATAATAATAATAATAATAATAATAATAATAATAATAATAATAATAATAATAATAATAATAATAATAATAATAATAATAATAATAATAATAATAATAATAATAATAATAATAATAATAATAATAATAATAATAATAATAATAATAATAATAATAATAATAATAATAATAATAATAATAATAATAATAATAATAATAATAATAATAATAATAATAATAATAATAATAATAATAATAATAATAATAATAATAATAATAATAATAATAATAATAATAATAATAATAATAATAATAATAATAATAATAATAATAATAATAATAATAATAATAATAATAATAATAATAATAATAATAATAATAATAATAATAATAATAATAATAATAATAATAATAATAATAATAATAATAATAATAATAATAATAATAATAATAATAATAATAATAATAATAATAATAATAATAATAATAATAATAATAATAATAATAATAATAATAATAATAATAATAATAATAATAATAATAATAATAATAATAATAATATAATAATAATAATAATAATAATAATAATAATAATAATAATAATAATAATAATAATAATAATAATAATAATAATAATAATAATAATAATAATAATAATAATAATAATAATAATAATAATAATAATAATAATAATAATAATAATAATAATAATAATAATAATAATAATAATAATAATAATAATAATAATAATAATATTAATAATAATAATAAAAATAATAATAAAATATAAATAAAAAAATAATAATAATAATAATAATAATAATAATAATAATAATAATAATAATAATAATAATAATAATAATAATAATAATAATAATAATAATAATAATAATAATAATAATAATAATAATAATAATAATAATAATAATAATAATAATAATAATAATAATAATAATAATAAATAATAATAATAATAATAATAATAATAATAATAATAATAAAATAATAATAATAATAATAATAATAATAATAATAATAATAATAATAATAATAATAATAATAATAATAATAATAATAATAATAATAATAATAATAATAATAATAATAATAATAATAATAATAATAATAAATAATAATAATAATAATAATAATAATAATAATAATAATAATAATAATAAATAATAATAATAATAATAATAATAATAATAATAATAATAATAATAATAATAATAATAATAATAATAATAATAATAATAATAATAATAATAATAATAATAATAATAATAATAATAATAATAATAATAAATAATAATAATAATAATAATAATAATAATAATAATAATAATAATAATAATAAAATAATAATAATAATAATAATAATAATAATAATAATAATAATAATAATAATAATAATAATAATAATAATAATAATAATAATAATAATAATAATAAAATAATAATAATAATAATAATAATAATAATAATAATAATAATAATAATAATAATAATAATAATAATAATAATAATAATAAATTAATAATAATAATAATAATAATAAAATAATAATAATAATAATAATAATAATAATAATAATAATAATAATAATAATAATAATAATAATAATAATAATAATAATATAATAATAATAATAATAATAATAATAATAATAATAATAATAATAATAATAATAATAATAATAATAATAATAATAATAATAATAATAATAATAATAATAATAATAATAATAATAATAATAATAATAATAATAATAATAATAATAATAATAATAATAATAATAATAATAATAATAATAATAATAATAATAATAATAATAATAATAATAATAATAATAATAATAATAATAATAATAATAATAATAATAATAATAATAATAATAATAATAATAATAATAATAATAATAATAATAATAATAATAATAATAATAATAATAATAATAATAATAATAATAATAATAATAATAATAATAATAATAATAATAATAATAATAATAATAATAATAATAATAATAATAATAATAATAATAATAATAATAATAATAATAATAATAATAATAATAATAATAATAATAATAATAATAATAATAATAATAATAATAATAATAATAATAATAATAATAATAATAATAATAATAATAATAATAATAATAATAATAATAATAATAATAATAATAATAATAATAATAATAATAATAATAATAATAATAATAATAATAATAATAATAATAATAATAATAATAATAATAATAATAATAATAATAATAATAATAATAATAATAATAATAATAATAATAATAATAATAATAATAATAATAATAATAATAATAATAATAATAATAATAATAATAATAATAATAATAATAATAATAAAATAATAATAATAATAATAATAATAATAATAATAATAATAATAATAATAATAATAATAATAATAATAATAATAATAATAATAATAATAATAATAATAATAATAATAATAATAATAATAATAATAATAATAATAATAATAATAATAATAATAATAATAATAATAATAATAATAATAATAATAATAATAATAATAATAATAATAATAATAATAATAATAATAATAATAATAATAATAATAATAATAATAATAATAATAATAATAATAATAATAATAATAATAATAATAATAATAATAATAATAATAATAATAATAATAATAATAATAATAATAATAATAATAATAATAATAATAATAATAATAATAATAATAATAATAATAATAATAATAATAATAATAATAATAATAATAATAATAATAATAATAATAATAATAATAATAATAATAATAATAATAATAATAATAATAATAATAATAATAATAATAATAATAATAATAATAATAATAATAATAATAATAATAATAATAATAATAATAATAATATAATAATAATAATAATAATAATAATAATAATAATAATAATAATAATAATAATAATAATAATAATAATAATAATAATAATAATAATAATAATAATAATAATATAATAATAATAATAATAATAATAATAATAATAATAATAATAATAATAATAATAATAATAATAATAATAATAATAATAATAATAATAATAATAATAATAATAATAATAATAATAATAATAATAATAATAATAATAATAATAATAATAATAATAATAATAATAATAATAATAATAATAATAATAATAATAATAATAATAATAATAATAATAATAATAATAATAATAATAATAATAATAATAATAATAATAATAATAATAATAATAATAATAATAATAATAATAATAATAATAATAATAATAATAATAATAATAATAATAATAATAATAATAATAATAATAATAATATAATAATAATAATAATAATAATAATAATAATAATAATAATAATAATAATAATAATAATAATAATAATAATAATAATAATAATAATAATAATAATAATAATAATAATAATAATAATAATAATAATAATAATAATAATAATAATAATAATAATAATAATAATAATAATAATAATAATAATAATAATAATAATAATAATAATAATAATAATAATAATAATAATAATATAATAATAATAATAATAATAATAATAATAATAATAATAATAATAATAATAATAATAATAATAATAATAATAATAATAATAATAATAATAATAATAATAATAATAATAATAATAATAATAATAATAATAATAATAATAATAATAATAATAATAATAATAATAATAATAATAATAATAATAATAATAATAATAATAATAATAATAATAATAATAATAATAATAATAATAATAATAATAATAATAATAATAATAATAATAATAATAATAATAATAATAATAATAATAATAATAATAATAATAATAATAATAATAATAATAATAATAATAATAATAATAATAATAATAATAATAATAATAATAATAATAATAATAATAATAATAATAATAATAATAATAATAATAATAATAATAATAATAATAATAATAATAATAATAATAATAATAATAATAATAATAATAATAATAATAATAATAATAATAATAATAATAATAATAATAATAATAATAATAATAATAATAATAATTGTTCAATTCTTCACAAAGAATTGCGTTTATTTGTATGTCAGTATGAATTTCGTTTATTTGTACGTCAGTACATTTGCTAAAGTAACAAACATACTTACATACATCTGAAACTATGAAAATAACACTGAATTATTGGTTTCCATTACTACATAAGCTGGGTTAATAAGCTTGAAATACAGTCAGCAATTCTTTTGTTCATATGTACAAACATATTGACATACATACAAAGTTATGATCACATTTAAACAATTGTCGCTGACTGCATTTCTGGGGTTTGTTAACTTTGTTGCTTATGCTAAATTGCATATTTTATTTATTTTAATTTTATTTTAACAATTGTCGCTGACTGCATTTCTGGGGTTTGTTAACTTTGTTGCTTACGCTAAATTGCATATTTTATTTATTTTAATTTTATTTTATTCAAACAATTATTGCTGACTGCATGTCTGGGGTTTGTCAACTTTGTTACTTATGCTAAGTCGCATATTTTATTTTACTTTTATTTTCTGTTATTTATGATTTAATTAGTATATAAGCTTGAACCTTTTTATAAATAAAAGAGAGATAACAAACCAACAGAACAAGTTGTTTCTTTCAAAACCATATAACCAAGTTCAAGTGCTTGTGTTATGATATAGAATTGTCTTGGTGTTGCTGCCTATACAAGCCCCTAAACAATAACATTTTCCCTGTAACCAAGTTCAAGTGCTTGTGTTATAATACAGAATTGTCTTGGTGATATTGCCTAGACAAACTCCTTAATATAACATTTTACCAGGTTGAACAAATTAGTACAACCCTATCCAAAAAAACAAGGATAAAAACATTGGTGACCCCGACGTGATGGCTACAAACACCCCTATGGACCAACTCGCTGCAGCCCAGCTCGCTACAGGTGAAGGAATCCAGTCCATCATCCGAAACTTTAAAAAGGACTCGGCTATAAGAAAAACCTGCCAGTACTATGAAGATCGGATCAAACGACTGGAAGCGGCATGGGCTGAGTTTGAAATCAACGACAATAAAATACGATGTCTCGAGAAGCCAGCACTAGACCACAAATACTTCACCGAGAATTATTACGATAAAATATCGGAAATCACATCAACCTACCGAGAAATATTTGAAGCAGCTATGGAAACTCCAAAGGACATTGGTCAAAAAACGACAATCAGTGATCCTAAACCGCCACCTAGAACCAATTATGTTGACGATAATTCATCCGCAAACACTATCTTACTAAATCCCTTGATCAGAAGACAAAATGCCATGATGAACTCACTCAAACGATTATTTACCACAGACCCAGCAGCAACCAACATACAGCTGAAGGAAAAACTATGGGCACAAATTCAAGAATTGCATTTCTCAGTATGGGAATCCAGCACTGACCCACTAAAAGAAGGGTATAATATGGAAACCTACCTCAATTTAGAAAAATTAATTATTGAAAATTTTAAGCTATCGTCACGAAGCCCAGAACAAGGTAGCAATTTCCAGCAAACCAACGTTCTTCCACTACCAAAGGTTACAATCCCAAAATTCAGTGGAGACTATGTAAAATGGAGAGCCTTCTCCGACCTATTCACTCAATTGGTGGACAACCAGCAAGTTCCAAAGGCACAAAAGATGTGGTATCTCAAATCAATTTTGGGAGGAGAAGCTGAAAAATTAATCAGCCATCTGTCAGCTACTGCAGACAACTACGCGACCGCTTGGACACTACTAGAAGAGCGCTATGACAATCAGCGCATCATTGTCTCAACCATAATGCAACAGTTGCTGGATCAACCTAATGCTGGACCATCAGCTGCCGCCATAAAGGCTCTACACGATACAACACAAGAATGTCTGCATGAACTAAACAACATCGGAATTGACACGACCTCGTGGGACCCCATATTGTTTCACACCTTGGTAAGGAAACTAGATCGGGGTACTCTTGTTCTGTATGAGAGGACCATTCAAAATCCAAAGGAACTACAAAGTTTCAAGGACTTCCTGAAATTCCTTGAAACTCGATTTCAATCCTTGGAAGCCACAAACCAGAAGGAGAAATCCTCTAAGGTATGCGCTTCTGCAACATCAGCCAATAAAACAGAAATCACATGCCCACTCTGCAAAATTGACCAACACCCACTGTACCGGTGTCAAAGGTTTCAACAACTACCGCCACATGGCCGCCTGAATTTCGTTCGGAGCCAGAAACAGTGCATAAATTGCTTAAAATCAGGGCATACAGTAAAATATTGCAAGTCAGGGCCTTGCACGATATGCAAGAAAAGGCACAACTCGCTGCTTCACATGGAAAACTATACCCAATCATTAAAACAAGGATCATCAAGCCATAAAACACCCCAGATGACACCATCAGCAACAAACACTCCAAATGAAAACTTCAGCAAGGCACCAGCCAGCATTCCAGAAGCATCATCATTAACGGCAGCAAGCGGTCACGTATCCAACTCATACGTTCTTCTCAGCACAGCTATAGTAAAAATCAAAACTGACATAATGGAGGTTGAATGTCGCGCATTACTTGACGCCGGATCACAAGTAAATTTGATCACAGAGCGTTTAGCAAAACGACTTAACATTGCAAAACAGCCATCATCAATGAACATTAAAGGACTCGGTAATTCCAACACCAAAACACGACACCGGGTCAATGTTTCTCTGCATTCCCGAATTAATGGGTTTTCAACTCGCTTGGAGGCACTCGTCTTGCCTCAAATCGTCGCACCACAACCATCACAATTTGTCAACACTGACGATTGGTCACTACCAAAAAACCTGACATTAGCTGATCCAGCATTTAATAAACCCGATAAAATCGACATATTGCTAGGTGCAGAACACTATCTCCAATTGCTCGCAATTGGGCAAATAAAACTATCTCCACACCTTCCGACTTTACAGAACACAGTCTTGGGCTGGATTGTAGCAGGAAAAATAGATAATAAACCTTCAACAGAAGCATTTTCTGGAATATGCACCGAAGATGAAGGCCTCGAAGCCTCCATCGCTCGACTTTGGGAATTAGATGAAATCAAATCAACTACAAAACCACTATCAGTAGCCGAGAAACAATGTGAAGAGCATTTTGCCCAAAACACAACAAGAAACAATCAAAACCAGTTTGTCGTCCGAATACCATTTCATCAACACCCGAATATTCTAGGCGACTCACATGGAATTGCTCTTAACCGATTTTTCGCTCTCGAACAACGTCTGCAAAGGAACGCGGAACTGAAGGCCAAATACATTCAATTTATGGACGAATATGAATCTATGGGGCACATGACAAAATGGGAACCAAAAACCAAGGTCTCCCCAAGCTACTACATCCCACATCATTGCATATTGAGGCCTGAAAGTTCAACTACAAAGCTCAGGGTAGTCTTTGATGCATCAGCCAAAACCTCATCAGGACACTCTTTAAATGATCTGATGTTCACGGGACCAACACTACAAAGCGACCTATTCTCGATACTCCTGAGGTTTCGAATGCCAAGATTCGTCTTCACCACCGACGTAAAAAAAAAATGTATCGACAAATATTAGTTGCTCCCGAAGATCGTCAACTTCAGTTAATAATTTGGAGAAGGGACCCCACAAATCCCATTAACTACTTTCAACTCAACACAGTTACATACGGCACCAGAGCTGCTCCCTACTTAGCAACAAAATGTCTAGAGCAGTTGGCTACAGAAAACGAGACACGTTATCCCCTGGCTTCCAAGTTTCTCAAAGAAAATTTTTACGTGGATGATGGCCTGGGTGGTTTTGATAGCATAATAACCGCACTCGATGTACAACAACAGTTAGTGCAAATTCTAAAGGAAGGTGGCTTCACATTACGCAAATGGTGCGCTAATCATCCTAAATTGCTCCACAATATACCACAAGACTACAAGGAAGTGGATTTAGACTTCGAAAGCACCAAGGTCGACTCGATAAAAACGTTAGGTCTTATCTGGCTACCGAAAAATGATAAGTTAGGAATCAAGGTAAACGTTGAGAACATCAAGAGAATTACCAAACGCACCGTCACTTCAGATCTTGCGAGAATTTTTGACCCATTAGGCCTCTTGTCACCAGTTGCCGTCACTGCTAAGATATTCATCCAAGAATTGTGGGCCCTAAAACTCGATTGGGATCAAGCACTCCCTGAACACTTGTACACAAAATGGACGAACTTCCGCACAGAACTGGATGAACTAAAAACATTGCAGCTATCAAGACACATCTTTAATGGAAAAATCCCTGAATCCATCCAACTACATATTTTTACTGATGCATCAGAAAAGGCGTATGGAGCAGCGGCTTACATTCGATCCACGACAAAAAACAGTTCAACTATAACACAATTACTATGCGCAAAATCCCGGATTGCTCCACTCAAAATTCAAACAATACCTCGACTGGAGCTGTGCGCTGCGGCATTAGGAGCACAGTTAGCCGCCAGAATCATAGCAGACCTTCAACTAACATGCAAGGTTTGGTTTTGGACGGACTCAGAAATTGTATTATCCTGGATAAACTCACCAGCATCACTTAACACCTTTGTAGCAAATCGAGTGTCAAGCATCTTACAAACAACACAAGCAAACCAATGGCGACATGTCGGCACAAAATTAAATCCCGCAGACATCTTATCACGAGGAATTGCACCCAGGCGCCTCAAAGACTGTTCTTTCTGGTTTTATGGCCCACTATTTCTACATGGCCAAGAATTAGCATGGCCCCCCACATATAATCCAAGCCATGCCATTCCAACTGACCTAGAGAGAAAGGTAAAAATATCACTAACAGTGACGTCAACGGAACCAGAACTCATATACAAAATAAATCACAGGAATTCATTCTGGCGTCTCCAAAATATCGTTGGATACGTTCTACGCTTTATCAACCAAGCCAAATGCAAAAAGCCCTCAAGACAGAGTCTAAAATCATTAACAACAACTGAGTTAAACAACGCTCTAAAGTTAATCATAAAACAAATGCAAGAGGCAGATTTCAAACAAGAAATTCAGCAGCTTACAAAATACAAAGAGTTACGCGGAACAAATAACCTAAGTAATCTATCACCGTTTTTAGACACAGATGGTTTAATCCGCGTTGGAGGCCGACTCGAAGCATCACCACTTCAATACGACTCCAAGCATCAATTCCTGCTTCCATACAATGATCCAATCGCAAAGCTAATCTTTGAAATGATTCACAAGGACAACAAACACTGTGGGTCACAAACGCTCCTGGGAATAGTCAGACAAAGATTTTGGCCTATCAAAGGAAAAATCATGTCTAGAGCCACAGTGCATCGATGCACGACATGCAGCAGAGCCAAACCAGCGTTATTTCACCAAATAATGGGCAACCTACCATCAACACGCGTCACACCAGCACGAGCCTTTATTAACACCGGAGTTGATTACTGTGGCCCGATCACTGTGCATTATAAACTTCGGGGAAAACGACCTCACAAGGCCTACATTGCTGTATTTTGCTGCTTTGCTACAAAGGCAGTACACCTAGAACTTGTGAGCGACCTCACAACTGAAGGTTTTATAGGTGCACTCAAACGGTTCATATCCCGCCGTGGTCATTGCCAAAACTTATATTGCGACAACGCAACAAATTTCGTCGGCGCAAAAAATAAATTGCCAGAACTTTCCACAGTAATACACTCATCAGATGCACAGGCGACTATTCTGAATGCATGCAACAAAAAGGGTATCCAATTCAATTTCATTCCACCAAGAGCACCACACTTTGGTGGTCTCTGGGAGGCAGCCGTGAAATCAGCAAAGTACCTATTGGTAAGAACATTGGGAAATGCGTCTCTAACATACGAAGAGCTTGAAACTATAGTTATAGAAATCGAGGCAATACTGAATTCCAGGCCGATTTCACCAATGTCGAACGACGCGAACGATATAGGCGCACTTACTCCGGGACATTTTCTGATAGGCGAACCACTAACAGCTCAAATTGATGCTCATGCTAAGACCACACACTTTAAGCTGGAGAAGCGATGGAAACTAGTTTCTCATCTCAAGCATGACTTTTGGAAAAGATGGTCACGAGACTACCTAAATGAATTACAATACCGAAACAAATGGCGAGAACAATCAAAAAATCTTAACCCAGGAGCAATCGTACTTATCAAAGAAGATAACGTTCCAGTAATGAAATGGCCCTTGGGTCGCGTTATAAAAACATATAAAGGAACCGACGGGGCTGTAAGAGTAGCAGATGTTAAGACCGCTTCAAGCACCCTTAAACGAGCAGTTCAATATCTAGCCCCACTCCCTCAGATCAACGAAGAAACCGAAAAGGGACAACTACCTCTCCCACAGTCCTCAGAATCCAACGATTCTCATGAACTATCAGCAGAAATTCAATCATCAGAACAGTCATCGAATACAAATCCACCCGCTAAAAAACAGCGGACCTCGACCAGCTCAGTTACGACTACACAACTCACATCAAGATCTATGCTGACCAAATAAAGAACATCTCCGAAATACAGCACAATTTACATCAAATAATCAGCTCGAAGTCTCCATCACAACTCAAGGCCATACAATATCACCACGGAACCATTGCCTATATCGCTCTAGTTCTCGCTATTATCATCTGTATAAAGGTTGCCTGGCAAAGAAAACGTTGTACAAAAATCAAAATAAACCAACAGTCCCCACATCCAGCAGTGCGCCAGCACATTCCAGAATTTGACGGATCAACAGTTTAAGTTGTGTCCCAATAATTTAGGGTTATCGAAATGAAAAAATTGTTGAGCATAACTCAACGGCGGGGAGTATGTTCAATTCTTCACAAAGAATTGCGTTTATTTGTATGTCAGTATGAATTTCGTTTATTTGTACGTCAGTACATTTGCTAAAGTAACAAACATACTTACATACATCTGAAACTATGAAAATAACACTGAATTATTGGTTTCCATTACTACATAAGCTGGGTTAATAAGCTTGAAATACAGTCAGCAATTCTTTTGTTCATATGTACAAACATATTGACATACATACAAAGTTATGATCACATTTAAACAATTGTCGCTGACTGCATTTCTGGGGTTTGTTAACTTTGTTGCTTATGCTAAATTGCATATTTTATTTATTTTAATTTTATTTTAACAATTGTCGCTGACTGCATTTCTGGGGTTTGTTAACTTTGTTGCTTACGCTAAATTGCATATTTTATTTATTTTAATTTTATTTTATTCAAACAATTATTGCTGACTGCATGTCTGGGGTTTGTCAACTTTGTTACTTATGCTAAGTCGCATATTTTATTTTACTTTTATTTTCTGTTATTTATGATTTAATTAGTATATAAGCTTGAACCTTTTTATAAATAAAAGAGAGATAACAAACCAACAGAACAAGTTGTTTCTTTCAAAACCATATAACCAAGTTCAAGTGCTTGTGTTATGATATAGAATTGTCTTGGTGTTGCTGCCTATACAAGCCCCTAAACAATAACATTTTCCCTGTAACCAAGTTCAAGTGCTTGTGTTATAATACAGAATTGTCTTGGTGATATTGCCTAGACAAACTCCTTAATATAACATTTTACCAGGTTGAACAAATTAGTACAACCCTATCCAAAAAACAAGGATAAAAACAATAATAATAATAATAATAATAATAATAATAATAATAATAATAATAATAATAATAATAATAATAATAATAATAATAATAATAATAATAATAATAATAATAATAATAATAATAATAATAATAATAATAATAATAATAATAATAATAATAATAATAATAATAATAATAATAATAATAATAATAATAATAATAATAATAATAATAATAATAATAATAATAATAATAATAATAATAATAATAATAATAATAATAATAATAATAATAATAATAATAATAATAATAATAATAATAATAATAATAATAATAATAATAATAATAATAATAATAATAATAATAATAATAATAATAATAATAATAATAATAATAATAATAATAATAATAATAATAATAATAATAATAATAATAATAATAATAATAATAATAATAATAATAATAATAATAATAATAATAATAATAATAATAATAATAATAATAATAATAATAATAATAATAATAATAATAATAATAATAATAATAATAATAATAATAATAATAATAATAATAATAATAATAATAATAATAATAATAATAATAATAATAATAATAATAATAATAATAATAATAATAATAATAATAATAATAATAATAATAATAATAATAATAATAATAATAATAATAATAATAATAATAATAATAATAATAATAATAATAATAATAATAATAATAATAATAATAATAATAATAATAATAATAATAATAATAATAATAATAATAATAATAATAATAATAATAATAATAATAATAATAATAATAATAATAATAATAATAATAATAATAATAATAATAATAATAATAATAATAATAATAATAATAATAATAATAATAATAATAATAATAATAATAATAATAATAATAATAATAATAATAATAATAATAATAATAATAATAATAATAATAATAATAATAATAATAATAATAATAATAATAATAATAATAATAATAATAATAATAATAATAATAATAATAATAATAATAATAATAATAATAATAATAATAATAATAATAATAATAATAATAATAATAATAATAATAATAATAATAATAATAATAATAATAATAATAATAATAATAATAATAATAATAATAATAATAATAATAATAATAATAATAATAATAATAATAATAATAATAATAATAATAATAATAATAATAATAATAATAATAATAATAATAATAATAATAATAATAATAATAATAATAATAATAATAATAATAATAATAATAATAATAATAATAATAATAATAATAATAATAATAATAATAATAATAATAATAATAATAATAATAATAATAATAATAATAATAATAATAATAATAATAATAATAATAATAATAATAATAATAATAATAATAATAATAATAATAATAATAATAATAATAATAATAATAATAATAATAATAATAATAATAATAATAATAATAATAATAATAATAATAATAATAATAATAATAATAATAATAATAATAATAATAATAATAATAATAATAATAATAATAATAATAATAATAATAATAATAATAATAATAATAATAATAATAATAATAATAATAATAATAATAATAATAATAATAATAATAATAATAATAATAATAATAATAATAATAATAATAATAATAATAATAATAATAATAATAATAATAATAATAATAATAATAATAATAATAATAATAATAATAATAATAATAATAATAATAATAATAATAATAATAATAATAATAATAATAATAATAATAATAATAATAATAATAATAATAATAATAATAATAATAATAATAATAATAATAATAATAATAATAATAATAATAATAATAATAATAATAATAATAATAATAATAATAATAATAATAATAATAATAATAATAATAATAATAATAATAATAATAATAATAATAATAATAATAATAATAATAATAATAATAATAATAATAATAATAATAATAATAATAATAATAATAATAATAATAATAATAATAATAATAATAATAATAATAATAATAATAATAATAATAATAATAATAATAATAATAATAATAATAATAATAATAATAATAATAATAATAATAATAATAATAATAATAATAATAATAATAATAATAATAATAATAATAATAATAATAATAATAATAATAATAATAATAATAATAATAATAATAATAATAATAATAATAATAATAATAATAATAATAATAATAATAATAATAATAATAATAATAATAATAATAATAATAATAATAATAATAATAATAATAATAATAATAATAATAATAATAATAATAATAATAATAATAATAATAATAATAATAATAATAATAATAATAATAATAATAATAATAATAATAATAATAATAATAATAATAATAATAATAATAATAATAATAATAATAATAATAATAATAATAATAATAATAATAATAATAATAATAATAATAATAATAATAATAATAATAATAATAATAATAATAATAATAATAATAATAATAATAATAATAATAATAATAATAATAATAATAATAATAATAATAATAATAATAATAATAATAATAATAATAATAATAATAATAATAATAATAATAATAATAATAATAATAATAATAATAATAATAATAATAATAATAATAATAATAATAATAATAATAATAATAATAATAATAATAATAATAATAATAATAATAATAATAATAATAATAATAATAATAATAATAATAATAATAATAATAATAATAATAATAATAATAATAATAATAATAATAATAATAATAATAATAATAATAATAATAATAATATAATAATAATAATAATAATAATAATAATAATAATAATAATAATAATAATAATAATAATAATAATAATAATAATATAATAATAATAATAATAATAATAATAATAATAATAATAATAATAATAATAATAATAATAATAATAATAATAATAATAATAATAATAATAATAATAATAATAATAATAATAATAATAATAATAATAATAATAATAATAATAATAATAATAATAATAATAATAATAATAATAATAATAATAATAATAATAATAATAATAATAATAATAATAATAATAATAATAATAATAATAATAATAATAATAATAATAATAATAATAATAATAATAATAATAATAATAATAATAATAATAATAATAATAATAATAATAATAATAATATAATAATAATAATAATAATAATAATAATAATAATAATAATAATAATAATAATAATAATAATAATAATAATAATAATAATAATAATAATAATAATAATAATAATAATAATAATAATAATAATAATAATAATAATAATAATAATAATAATAATAATAATAATAATAATAATAATAATAATAATAATAATAATAATAATAATAATAATAATAATAATAATAATAATAATAATAATAATTAATAATAATAATAATAATAATAATAATAATAATAATAATAATAATAATAATAATAATAATAATAATAATAATAATAATAATAATAATAATAATAATAATAATAATAATAATAATAATAATAATAATAATAATAATAATAATAATAATAATAATAATAATAATAATAATAATATAATAATAATAATAATAATAATAATAATAATAATAATAATAATATAATAATAATAATAATAATAATAATAATAATAATAATAATAATAATAATAATAATAATAATAATAATAATAATAATAATAATAATAATAATAATAATAATAATAATAATAATAATAATATAATAATAATAATAATAATAATAATAATAATAATAATAATAATAATAATAATAATATAATAATAATAATAATAATAATAATAATAATAATAATAATAATAATAATAATAATAATAATAATAATAATAATAATAATATAATAATAATAATAATAATAATAATAATAATAAAATAATAATAATAATAATAATAATAATAATAATAATAATATAATAATAATAATAATAATAATAATAATAATAATAATAATAATAATAATAATAATAATAATAATAATAATAATAATAATAATAATAATAATATAATAATAATAATAATAATAATAATAATAATAATAATAATAATAATAATAATAATAATAATAATAATAATAATAATAATAATAATAATAATAATAATAATAATAATAATAATAATAATAATAATAATAATAATAATAATAATAATAATAATAATAATAATAATAATAATAATAATAATAATAATAATAATAATAATAATAATAATAATAATAATAATATAATAATAATAATAATAATAATAATAATAATAATAATAATAATAATAATAATAATAATAATAATAATAATAATAATAATAATAATAATAATAATAATAATAATAATAATAATAATAATAATAATAATAATAATAATAATAATAATAATAATAATAATAATAATAATAATATAATAATAATAATAATAATAATAATAATAATAATAATAATAATAATAATAATAATAATAATAATAATAATAATAATAATAATAATAATAATAATAATAATAATAATAATAATAATAATAATAATAATAATAATAATAATAATAATAATAATAATAATAATAATAATAATAATAATAATAATAATAATAATAATAATAATAATAATAATAATAATAATATAATAATAATAATAATAATAATAATAATAATAATAATAAATAATAATAATAATAATAATAATAATAATAATAATAATAATAATAATAATAATAATAATAATAATAATAATAATAATAATAATAAATAATAATAATAATAATAATAATAATAATAATAATAATAATAATAATAATAATAATAATAATAATAATAATAATAATAATAATAATAATAATAATAATAATAATAATAATAATAATAATAATAATAATAATAATAATAATAATAATAATAATAATAATATAATAATAATAATAATAATAATAATAATAATAATAATAATAATAATAATAATAATAATAATAATAATAATAATATAATAATAATAATAATAATAATAATAATAATAATAATAATAATAATAATAATAATAATAATAATAATAATAATAATAATAATAATAATAATAATAATAATAATAATAATAATAATAATAATAATAATAATAATAATAATAATAATAATAATAATAATAATAATAATATAATAATAATAATAATAATAATAATAATAATAATAATAATAATAATAATAATAATAATAATAATAATAATAATAATAATAATAATAATAATAATAATAATAATAATAATAATAATAATAATAATAATAATAATAATAATAATAATAATAATAATAATAATAATAATAATAATAATAATAATAATAATAATAATAATAATAATAATAATAATAATAATAATAATAATAATAATAATAATAATAATAATAATAATAATAATAATAATAATAATAATAATAATAATAATAATAATAATAATAATAATAATAATAATAATAATAATAATAATAATAATAATAATAATAATAATAATAATAATAATAATAATAATAATAATAATAATAATAATAATAATAATAATAATAATAATAATAATAATAATAATAATAATAATAATAATAATAATAATATAATAATAATAATAATAATAATAATAATAATAATAATAATAATAATAATAATAATAATAATAATAATAATAATAATAATAATAATAATATAATAATAATAATAATAATAATAATAATAATAATAATAATAATAATAATAATAATAATATAATAATAATAATAATAATAATAATAATAATAATAATAATAATAATAATAATAATAATAATAATAATAATAATAATAATAATAATAATAATAATAATAATAATAATAATAATAATAATAATAATAATAATAATAATAATAATAATAATAATAATAATAATAATAATAATAATAATAATAATAATAATAATAATAATAATAATAATAATAATAATAATAATAATATAATAATAATAATAATAATAATAATAATAATAATAATAATAATAATAATAATAATAATAATAATAATAATAATAATAATAATAATATAATAATAATAATAATAATAATAATAATAATAATATTAATAATAATAATATTAATAA
>CAVMKG010000365.1:0-69708 GCA_963682025.1 Cordilura impudica
ATATGAAATAACGAATTCAACAGACTTCAAATGTATCTTCAAATCCTTGAAGAATGACCATTGCTCCTTGACTAAAAAGTCATGGTTTCTCAAGTTTAGCAATCCTGTACACATTTCTTCCACAAAATCATCCACATTTAAAATGATTGTTTTCAATGTGCATCTGTCAGTCTGAATCCAAGAATCAAATTTGACCTCCTCTATATATTCTCGATCTAAAGAGTTGCTTAAATTTTCTTTGATGAATGTGGTTTTCGGGCAATTGATACATTCACATAAGTGGCAAGAAATTGTTGGATTAGGACGCATAGTCAATTTAAGGCAATCTCGGTAATCGTGTAAATCTTCTGCCGAATCATCTGTTAAATACTTTAAGTTGATTTCCTTCAACATCAGTTTTACATTTTCATTTATTTTGATAAATATCCCACTCCCATCCCACTAAGCGACCAAAATGCTCTTAAAGGAAAAATCCTAAGCTTTCTTATGAAAAAAAAAGAATGCCCTTTTTGAAATAAAAGGCAAAAAATGCTTTAATTTAGCAAAAAAAAAAGTTTAAAAAAAATTTTTTTTTTTAAGTATTTTTTTCCGAAATATTGAAGAAATAGCTATCTAAACTATTTGGGAGAAAATTTTCTAAGAACAATAGGTAATAAGTTACATGGATGAGAAAAAACTCCTCTAACTCAGAGAGATCTGGACCGATCTTATTGAAAAATTGTGTCTAAACTACTATCCAATAGGACTAACCTTCCGATCGGAAGACATCGGTTGCAAAAGTTGGTGCACTTGACATGAAACCCCCCATATATATATATATATATATATATATGATAATCTACACCTTACTGCAATTTTAGTCTGTCTGATAGGGGTTAGTTATATGGGAACAAGATCTGAACATGAACATTCAATAGCATTCGTTATATGATAGATAAAAGCTTATATACCAAATTTCAGAAAAACATATTCATATATGCGACCCGTAGTTTTATTACAAAATTTACGTGGACATCTATGCAATATCTTTGTTTTGGTCATACCCTATACCTGATGTTTGTAACTACGTTTAATTATACCAATTGTCTCAGAATTATATTCTGAGTCGATTTAACGATGTCCGTCTGTCCGTCTGATTGCCTGTCTGTCTTTTTGTGTGAACTTTAATCAAACTACAGGTCGCAAATATAAATATTCATATTTTGATAAAACTTTGTACTTCCGCTCTTGTCGCGCATATAACGATCGCTATTGAAACTGATGAAATTCAGTGCGTTTTTAGACTTAGTAACTAATAAACATTTAAACACCGAACTTTTACATTTTCAGTTTAATCCAAAGTTTATTAGGTTAATAAAACACTTTAATTTAATTTTGTTTCTTTATTTAGATGGATTCTCTACCATGTACAAAATTAAACTGAACTATTCATTTTTTCATTACGTTCCTTGTACCTACAGTTTACAATCTTTTCTTTCAAAATTGCCACAGTTCGGCCTTCCTGACCTAAAATCGTCCCTATTTTACTTTTGACATCCTGCGAGAGATGTCGAAACCATGGCTTACTTGAAACCAATTCACATCCCTCAAAACGTATCTATCATTTGAATGTATCTTAACAATCTTATATGGACCCTTGAACTTTGGCCTGACCTTTCTTCAAACACCATGTTCACTAACAAAATACTTCACCAATACATAATTCCCTACCCTCTACGTCCTTTCAATACGACTTCGATCCTTTAACATATTGCTGTCAAGAAACACTTAACCATTTGTTCCGATGCACATTCACGCACATGATGTAAGTCCCACTCCGATTCACTTTCATTCGTTTCATCTAGTCTTTCTCTCAAGAAATCAATCACATTACCCTTCCGTTCAATACCAAAAAGCAACTTGCCCCGAGTAGTGCCCATACTCCTATGAACAGTGTTATTCATTGTAAACTCTATTTTTGGCAAAATTTTATCTAAATTATAGTAATTGCCCCCATAGGTGCCAAATTTCGGTTGACCCTCTCCACCTGCCTGTCTTTGGCGAACTCGTAGCAAATTTCACATGATCAACGTTATTAACCTTCAAAAAATACCTAAAAAAGCTGAGATAAAAGCACTAAACTCTAATCCTATAATCGACGGGCTACAATAATAATTGGTAGAGACGGATAGAGTAAAAACACTTCGAAAAGTCATCAATTTAGAGTAAAACTTACTTCTTCATAGTGCTCTTTAACTTAACTAGTCCAAAATGATCTATTTATATTTTTCGAATGGAAATATTCCTTTAGATATATTATGCATCAAACGTAAAGGCTTGCTACTCTTCGAAGAAAAAGCAGTGCACTTAAGGCAGTTATCAGTATGAATTCCAACCTTGTCTCACAACTTCGGAAACCAATATGATTTCATTATAGCATCTGAAACCTTTCACGTCCCAAATGGCCCATGTCATCATGATAAATTCGTAAAATATTATCTTCCATGCCACTAGGTACATTAAACGATATTCAATCACCAACATTTCTGTAAACAAGCCGTTTTCATTCCATAAAAACTACTCTCCTGTTTCTCCAACAAAGACCGAATTTTGTTTATATTCTCATCCTTATACTGGCATATGGACAAATTTTTTTCAAACGTGTTCTCCTCTAATACCAAGATTTTCGTATTCCTTCTGAAACCATCCACACGCTGCATCCGTTCACCCTTACATTGTTCTAAAATGTAGTCAAAGTTCTGTAATTCCAGAGCCCATCTGGCTATGCTAGGATTAACTTTCTTTTTGTTCAGTGTCAATGTCAAAGAATTATAATCTGTAAAAATTCTGAACTTTAAACCCTGCAAATATACCCTGAACTTACGAGGAGCATAAGTGATGGTAAGTGTCCCGAGTTCAAAGCTGTAATTCACTTGTCCTTTTGGAAAATATAGGATGGAATTTCACATAATTTTTCCTCTGAAACAATATCATACAAAAACCATTCCTGCTTGCATCACAGTCTCATCAAGGGGAGCATATATAGAAAGTTTAGGCACTTCCACCAACTTTGTCTTTAACAGTTCAAAACATCCATGTGCCTCCTCACCAAATTTAAAATTTGCATCCTTTCTAATTGAGTTATAAAGTAGTCTAGTAAAAAAGTGAAAAATCTTTCACATATCTCCCCAAATCGGAACACAACCAACGAAAACTTTGATCTTTCCATTAAGTGGAACTGGAAAATGAACTACGGTATCCATATTCTCCTCATCCGGACGAATACCGAAATTTGAAATCGTATAGCCCAAATATTTATTCTCCGACTCCATGAATCTGCATTTGTCCAATCTAAGTTCCAATTTATTCTTAACCAACATTTAGAAAACTATTTTCATATTAATTATATGCTCCTCCACATCAAGATAATGATCTTTATTTGAACAAGGTTTAAGATTTTTTCAGAGAACTAGCATGGATTTCCCGTCCCATTCACGACAGTTTCGCGGTTGCATCACTACTCCCCGAGTCCAGTCTTCTGATGTCATTTTAAAAAAGGGGTTAGTGCATTACTTAGTACTAAGCCTGGGACCTATGGCCAGTAGCATCCCTGTGCACTACTACTAAAATATCTGGGAACTATTGCCGTTACAAACCAGTAGTATCCCCGCTCACTACTACCAGCTGCGTTTTTACCATCACTGTATGTGGCTTCTAGCGAAGCTATTACAGACTTGCACTAGCTATCCGTACACGGTGGCAGGTCGAACCCAACTCTAGTTGTAGTAGAAGGAACCTTCATATAAATGGTCTGCTGTTGACAGTGAAATAGAATTAATTATCTTGCTTGGGTGAGAGTTGGATTCTAACTAATACATTTAACTTCCCGAAAGCAACTGAAGTTGTAGTAGAATATGCTTTCATTTAAATGGTCTGCTACTAACATAGAAAGAGAATTATTCGTATCGTGTATGAGTGAGAGTTGGATTCTAACTAATACATCTAACTTCTCGAAACCAACTGATGTTGTAGTAGAATATGCTTTCATTTAAATGGTCTTCTACTAACATAGAAAGAGAATTACTCGTGTCATATATGAGTGAGAGTTGGATACTAACTAATATATCTAACTAATACCGGATTATGGTGTGGATAATTATGGAGAGGCTAAGAGTCTAATACAGTTTAATGTGAAAAGTGTGTGTGTGCGCCGAACTCTACCTAGGTTCTCTTATACTGAACTCTTATACATTCTACTCTTAAATTAAGCAGCTAAAACTTAGATTTAAAATTCAATAATAATTAACAAATGATAATTTCATTTCAAATTAAGGTTTTGTATAATCTTACAATTAACGATATTATACTGGTATAAATAAAATAATCAATTATTTTCAATTCATTATAAATAAATCAATTCAGTTTACCTATTAATAAATTATGTAACGAAACTTCGTTACACCTCCCTCTTCTTTTTTTTTTATGGAACTGAAGATTCGATTGTAGTATCATTTCTAGGCTTTGGGAAGATGAGCTTTTCCTCCCCGATGATTATCCAAACATTCAAGGAGCATCGTATGTATACTCATGCTGTACCCATCGGAGTATTTTTTGCGCCTATAGTTGCACCTCGTAGATCTACCTCTTTGTCAATTTCCAGTTCTTTAATTTTAACTTGATATTTTAACTTTCTCCGTAGGTATTGCTAGTTCTATGACTTTTCTGCACCTGCGATTCTCACGGTCCATAGCACTCTTAAACCGTACACAGCTTAATTCAAATTTACTACTGTCTATCTTCTGTATGGTATGCTTTTAAATCTTTCAAGCGTGCCGTGCCTCTTCATTTTTGTCCTTCTGAGTCGAATAACGGGATAATTACTGGGGATATAAATGCAGCAACCAAATATGGACCCTCGAAACGAGGTGCTAGTTTAGCGGCAAAGTGATCGACAGCTTTTGACAAAACGCGTTTTCTGACCCATTCACGGCGTCTAAGGTTGTAATGCGTTGCTTGTGGCAGTCTGGAGATTTGAACGGACTATTTTGAAAACTTCTTGTATATTTCGTGATTTATCATCTGGGTTTTAAGCTATATCTGTATCTTCCGATTGGGTTTTGTAGTTGAACAAGGTATTGGGTCGACGAAGTTCCCTACCTTACGTTAGATATGCCGAAGAGTATTTAGTTGAACCCTGTTTGCTGGTATTTATGGCTAACATCAATTTCGGTAAATGTTCATCCCACTTTCTTTGGTTCTCGTGAGTTTACTGAGCTATCGTTGTTTTTATAGTTCTGTTAGTCCTCCCTGTAGGGTTTTCATGCGGAGAATAAGGAGCTGTGTAATGCTGTTTTACTCCCAAAGATTTAACAAATTTTTGGAACTCGCGGCTCGTGAATTGAGTTCCTTAATCGGTCAGAAGGATATTAGATACACCGAAACGTGCCAGTATCCTTTCCCGGAAAGCCTTAATGAATGTTTTTGTAGTAGCCTGTCTAGCAGCTACGAATTCTGACCATTTGCTGAATTTATCGTGGAAAACTATTAATGTAGTGTTGCCGTGTACTGAGCGCGGTAAAGGACCAACAAAATCAGCGTATAGTATATGCCATCATAAGGAAACTTGTGTTGTAAACATTTTTCCTGCTGAAGCTTGCTGAAGGGGTTTGAAACATTGACAAGTAACACATTTCCTAACAGGTTTTGTAATATCCCGAAAAATACCTGGCCAATAGTAGAGTTTCGTCACTCGTGCAATAGTTTTATTAATTCCCAAGTATCCAGCTGTAACACTATCATGACACTCGTTTAGAACCCGGCTCTTACCTGATTTCGGAACCACCAATTTCCACGGGACGGGTTCTTCATCATTGTAAGTGGACGAATCAAAGATATGACGTCGAACGTTTCCATGGTCATGGAGGGCCTGCAGGATAGGTATGGTTTTGTCATCAGTGTGGAGAGGTGATCTGGAAAGGGAATCTGCAATAACATTTAATTTACCTTTGCAGTATCGGACCTCGTAATCAAACTGTGTCATTTCTAAAGCCCAGCGTGCGATTTTTCCTGAGGGTGATAGTATTGAATTCAGCCAGTTCAATGATTGGTGATCGGCTACGATTACAAAATGATATTCTTCGATATAATATCGCATTATCCCAATTTTGCATATAATTGCCAGCATTCTTTTTCAGTAACCCTGTAATTGCGATCTGGTGCCGACAGGGTTCGGCAGACATAAGGAATTGCCTTTTCTCCGTCCTCGGATTCTTGAGTCAGAACAACGCCCAGTCCAACACACTAGCATCTGTCCGTAATATAAAAGTTCGATTAAAATCAGGACATGTAAGAGCTGGTGCCTCAATTAATTTCCGTTTGACTTCTTCGAACTCCAGCTGTTGTTGCGCTCCCCACTCCCACCATTGGTTTCTATTCAACAGCTTATTTAGCGGGCCGGTTAATGTAGAGAAATTTGCTACAAATCGCCGATACCATGCTGCGGTGTTCAGAAATTATCTCAACTCTTTGAGTGTACTTGGTTCGGTAAAGCTTGTATTGCGTTCACCTTTTCAGGGTCCGTATGCATACCCTTTTCGCTGATAACGTGACCCAAATATCTGATCTGTTTTTCTGTTTGCAAATGAGCACTTGTCATAGTTGATACGTAGGTTAGCTGCAACGAGACGATCAAAGACTATTTTTAGATTACGTAAGTGTTCCGCCAGCGTACGCCCCAGGACAATGATGTCATCAAGATATGCAAATGCGAATGAATCTAATTCAGGGCCAATGAACGTATCAAGTGCCCTCTGAAATGTGGAACTGGAACTGTAAAAGCCGTATAAAGTTTGCTTTCAGCATTCATTGGAATCTGCCAGTATCCGTTTCGAGCATCGATGGTGCTAAATAACTGCTGTTTCGTAGTTTTTCCAGTATTGGATTAATTTGTGGGATAGGGTATGCATCGCGAATTTAATTCTCATTAGTTTGCCTAAAATCCACACATAGTCGCCATTCGTTGTTCTTTTTACGAGCCAGTACGATAGGAGAACTATAAAGACTCTTTGATGGTTCTATCATTCATTCTTTGAGTAATTCATCAATTTGATCGTCAATTACCTTTTGCATTGCTGGATTGTGGGGATAGTACAGTTGTCTTAAAGCTCGGGTGTGCTTCATATTAATCACGTGTCACATTTGAGCCTGAAATAGAATCAAAGCGAGGGAGTTCATTACTCAAGAAATTTTGTACCTGATGGTATACGAGAGTATCGTTTGGGTTAACACTTGTCTATGTCACCTGTAGCGAACTAATTTGATTAGTTCCTATGTGATGGGGAGGTAATTCTTGAAACTTGTTTTTTTCTCGTGGAACGATTCGGAGCTCACAGCCAGTTTGATGTAAGAAATTCATTCCGATTATAATCGGATCCAAACTTGTCCTCAAGACCAAAAACCTGTGGTTATATACTGAACCGTTCAGCCGAAACTGGATATATCCCGACCCCTCCACATTTACGGTTGATTGATCAGCTAAGTGTAGACTACTGAATTTAGCTACAACCATAGGTATATGCATCTCTTTAGAGGTTCTCTTCTCCTTCCCTTACCGAAGGACCTCCACTTGAGTTTCCCGCAATTTTTCTGCAACAATCAATCATCTTCACGCCTCTTTTACCACATTCCAAGCAAAATAAAACTTGAGGTATAGAACAAATAGCACGATGATGACCTCCTTCTCCGCAACGATAGCATAGGTAATTCTTATTGGGGTTGGCGACTGTAGTTTGTACACGTCGGACTATTTTCTTCTGTGAAAACTCCTCCGACCGCAGATTTTCATATTCTTGCGCTAATACAATTAACTCCCGCAACTGATTAAATTCACGTCTTTTTGATGTAGATCTTGTATTCCGCTCTACAGTTTCTGAAAATTCGCTCCAATTGTTCAGCAGTAGATATTTCTGTCCAACGCATCAATGATTGTAAGGCAGTAACGTAGTCGACAAAATTTTCATCTGCGTGTTGTAGTCGATTTCTGATTTCGTCCTCCAAATTCTCGAAAAATCGTACTGGTAAAAATAAAAGTTTGAAATCGTCAACAAAATTGTTATAAGACTTCCAGTTTTGTTTGTTATTACGGTACCATGATAACGCGGACCCTTTGAAAAGTTCAGGCATATAATTCAACAATGCATTTAACGATATATTGTAACACGTGGCCAACTCTTCGATTCGTTATGGAAAACCCAAAAGATCCTTACCACCGTAGTATTTAACATCCCATTTCCGCACTATATCACATACTTCGGATACATTTGTTGTATTGGTTTCATGCGTCAGTTGTAATGGAGAAGAGTCGGGAGTCTTGTTAATTCGGAACTTTTAATTCTTACCTGTTTCGTAACCTAATCTCATTATTTATGTAAAGTTTGTGACGGCCGTTTATTTTGGTGACGACTGTACTTAACAAAATATGTACAAGTCACATTAAGCGAAACGTTATTTATTTTGCAATGTACAATTTTTGCAAGAATCCCGTTTCGTCAGTACGAGATTTGTATGTATGTTTGTTTTGTGTTTTTGTGCTGTACCATTCAATAAACAACACCTTATATGGTTAATGTCGTTTGCCAATTTTTTTGTTGCAAGAAAAAAAAATTCTATTTTTAAACAGTTTATTCATGTGTGAAGCTTTTCCTCGTTCTCATTCCCACCCATGTTGTCAGCCATTATCATTGGCTTACCTTGTTCCCCTCATCGTTAGATGTAGTATTTTTTTACATAGGGAATTTAATGAATGTATGAGTATTGGTTAACATATTAATGAATATGAATTTTCTCAAGGAATGGTTGCCAATTTTTTTTTTTACAGGTTTTTATATTGAGATAAATGAATGAATGAGGATAGGTTGGGTAGAAAGAATAAAATTTTGATTGGGGAGTTGAAATGTGATTTTTGATAGAAAAGGTTGAGGAAAAAACCTCCTAAAATTAAATTAAATATGTAGTTTTAAGAAAGGTAAAGTTATGGTGAAGTTAAAATTAAAATTTATCATATAATTCTTAAATTAAGTTTCGTGGAGTGTTGAATGTAATCGATTAATTGGTGAAAATAAAACAATTAAACAAAATTTATAATTATTTTTTTAAAATACTCTACTTAATTTATAAGACTCATTTAATAAAAAAAAAAATATACTATATGTGACCTGCTCCACGAAAAGGGACCTCTGCGCCGAAAAGAAGTTATTGAGAAAAACGCGTTTAAAAAAAGCGCTTCGTTTTTCCGTGTTTTGCGCATGGTTATGCAACTCTTCCTTCAACCTGATCATCTGGCGATGTATTTCGACTCTCTGGTACTTTGTACGATGTTCACTATGCAGCGTTGCCTCTATGAAAAATAATTCGCCAGATAGATACTTTGGAATTTTTAAAGACAAGTACGCCATCAGTAATATTGATACTTACGAAGATATCAAGAACTGCGTGACTGCCTCTTCTCCCTCCGGCTGTAATAAACCAGTGACAATGGAAAACGTCACATGGTATGATTGGGTTGAATATTTCAAGAAGTTTTTCAAGCCATTAGTTGGAATTACGACCTTTCACCACTAACCATTAGTAAGGATAGCGTGGAAGCGAACTTATTCGCAGATAGCCAGGATACAATAAAATTTGAGCTACGTATCTGCACCGATGATTTATCCTATCCTAACGTTATTACTCCGGATGGATTAAACTTAGAAAGACAATGGTATTTATACAAAAATATAAGAGAGCTTGTTTTCGATAAGAAAAAGTGCGATGATGTGGCTCCGAAGCCACAAAAACCGATGAAGAAGAAGTCAGCGAAATCCGAAGAAATTAGATCAACCGAAAACAAGGCAGTCACCAAAAAAAAAAAATAAGAACAAAAAAACCTGACTGAAAATAAGACTGAGAAAACAAGAAGACAGCTGCAGAAAAATCTCAAGCTGATGTGAAAACCAGAAACAAAGACGGAGATAAACAATCTATAAAGAAACGTGTTATAATGGTGAATAAATCGGAGATGAAAATAACAAAAAAAAAAAAAAAAAAAACTGGAAGAACTTCCTAAAAAAAAATCAGACAAAGGTGAAAAGCAGCAAAATTTTGGTCCTTTGATATTGAACTTTTTTTAAATTTCAAATATTTTATATATTATCTGTTTATATCACATTTTTAATTTTTTTCATTAATTATGTTCATCTTTACAGGTGATTTGTAAAAAAACTAAAAGACATAGAAACTTGCGGTTTGCGGCATTTGAAAGAGAGTTTTTTTCCTATAAGAATCACTCAAAAAGTAAAAAAAAAAATTTTCGGTGCAGAGGTCCCTTTTCGTAAACATTACATTTAATACTTACATTTACGTAACTAACATTTTTAGTATTTTACAGGAGAAGCAAAAAACGTTATAAATTAAAGACTACTTAATGCTAAATATCCAAATTGTAGATTGAAGCTTAGAAAACAAAGACGGATTTGTTTATGAAAACCAAATTAATGGGAACAAATTAGTTTTTAAGAAATGTTAGTTGCGGCCTTTTGCACTCTATTTTTCTGAAACCAAAAAGCCGTAACTACAAGAAAAAAATTGTGCATAAAACAAAACAAATGGTTAAAATAACAAAATGTGCTTTTAGGCCGTAACTAAAAAAGTTTTTAACAAGTTATGTCATTTTGTATCTATTTATTGTAAGTATTTTAACACAAGATACAAAATTGCTTATAACTTTTAAAAAAATTCGGGAAGAAATTATTTAGTTAATAAATTTAATTTGAGAAAATAAAATAAAATTAAACTGGTACAGAAAAACAAAATAATTCATTTGAAAACAACAAAACCTGCATTACAAATAGCAAATTAGAATAGGTTTAAGATGTAAAGGGTATATTATCATAAAAGCTGTGGCAGTCAGCCGGAAGTAAAAATTTAAGTTCCCGAAGGTGTTCCCATTTCTTTTTGGATATTGGTATTCTTTCGATATGTAACTGTGAAGGTTCGATGTCCTTAAATTTTTGTTGCGTACGTTGTGGCAAAACGTTATAATCGTCGTTGATATTTGTTTTATAATAAATTATTCCAGATGGATCATATCCCAAGGCACGGATCAGTTGGCTCTCCGGATTTTTTGCCTGTAATGAAGATACTGAGTTTTTTATACATAATTTATACATGTGTGTTAAATTTTACCTGGTCGAATAGATACGTAGCGCTTAGGAATATTTTCATAGTCAAGGAAATACTTGTAATCAACATGATGCACTTTTAGAGGAAAGGGGTTCTTTCGAGGCTCTCTAATCAAGCCAGACAGCTCAGATGGTAATGGTAAATTTATTTGTCTTTTGTTGATTTTTCTTTGAATGAGGGAGTGGGTCGAACGAATCACACTCCATTTGTGTATGTCCCACTATTAAATAAATTTATTTGTCTTTTGTTGTTTTTTCTTTGAATGAGGGAGTGGGTCGAACGAATCACACTCCATTTGTGTATGTCCCACTATTAAATATTTATGTTCTACCGTTATGTTTTCTTGAACACATAAAGATAATATTGCGTTAGAGAGAATTATATTTCGGTTCTGGTAGGAACAACCATCGGAATATATAGTTATGTGATGAATATTTGGTGACTTTTTAATGGCATTTTTTATGTATTTTATTATACATGTAGCAAAGGTAGAAGCAACAAGGGTACCATCTGTTTCGTCCCAGACAAAATTGTCAGATTCATGTGAAATGACGTTATAAATTGTGAAATTGTGCACTTGCAATTTCATTTTATAGTACGTGGCATTTGCATTTGTCTGTGGAATCAATTTCACTGCCTGCATGTCAATGCATAAAAACAAGTTTAATCCTGAATTGGCGTTTTTCATGTCATTTAACTTTTCATTTCTCATGTCTTCGATTCGTATGATGTGCAGGTGTCGCACATATCATTTTTTGGCTTAAATATACAACAGTTTTGTTTTTTTAATACTGCCATAAATGTTGGAAAAGATACATGAACTACTTCATCAGTCTCGCAGTCTTTAGAATAAACTTCCTTGACATGTTTGTAGCTTTTAAAATCGGACTGAAAGTACAGTTTCTTCGTATATTGTCTTCGGTAGTGTGATTCAAGCTTAGGAATGTCATGCAACCATTTTTCCAGAAAATTTAAACGTTTTTGAAATAAGGCTCCTTCATTAGTAAATGCTTTACGTTTTGATGTTATTTTGTTTTGTTCTTCTGGCGAAATATTGGTGCCATGGGAGTCATTGAAATTTACCCAATTCCGCACCATTTTCTCATTTATTCCAAGCGTAGATAAAAACATATGAAAACACACTTGAACACGTTTAGAATGATGTTTTAAATAGTAACGTTTCGTAATTGATCTTTTAGAATTTTCAACACCAATTCGCTTTACGTTTGCGCGTTCAACAAAATTAACGACATAAATTTTTTTTTTTGATCCCATGACATTTTCCAGAACCCATTAAATATTTCCTTACGAATTTCTTCGGAAAATGTAGAACAATTCCGTACAGCACTTTTCTCACAGAATTTTGAAGTACATCCAGCTTTAAGTTCTCTTGGAGCTTTTTCACTAATAATGCCTTTCGTTAGTCCCATGTATTTTTTTCCTTTCAATCGGTTTATTATATTTCCAGATCTTTTATTACTTTTTTTAAGTTTTTCATTACAATTATTTTCACTATTAGTACTCATTTTATTTATTTTGTTTTATTCCGGGAATAACGGCAGTAACACAATAACACAATTTGAAAAAGAATGAAAGATAATGAAAAAAAAAATTTAATTACGGATAACCCAATGTGTCACATTGAAAAAGAATCTAAGAGAATGAAAAAAAGTGTAGTTACGGCTTTTTGGTTTATGAAATTGTTGAAGTTGCAGTTACGGCCTTTTGATTTTCGCCCATAAAGTCGTTATTTTTGGACGTATGCATGTAAAATTTACTGTGTACATGTGTTTCGATTAAGTACGTCATAATCAATCAAAAAGTCAATTTTGATTTTTTTGTTAGTTACGGCCTTTTGCATTTTAGGTGACGATATATTAATTAGCTGAAATAGATAAAACCACAAAATATTGGGTACCTGTTTGATAAAACAAAATTAAGGAATTAAATTAAAGTTCACCTCATAAACCAATCAAGCCTATACAACAAAGTCGCATAAATAGTTCTTTGTTGTTTACTTCTATCTCCATACAAACATTTTGTATTGAAATCAGCAACAATATCATTATTAATGCAGCAATGGCCAATTTTTTCAATGGCATATTGCGAGACACAACCACGGCGTCTGGCGGCAGCAGCTTCATCTGTACCTCAACACCTACAACCATATGGCGGTAATGTTAGCTTTATTATTAAAAAAAAAAAACTTTCTACAAATATTAGGAAAATTTGTCTATATATAAATTTAAACTAAAAAAAAATTTTTCTACATTAATAAATTTTCCTAGATATAAAAATTAGACTAAAAAATTTTCTAAATTAAAAATGTTTTAAATTACAAATTTGCTGAAATTAAAATGGTGTAAAATTTAAAATTAGAGCTAAAAATTTTCTAAATTTAGATTAAAACTAAATTGAAAAGTCTTTAAATATAAAATCCAACAAAAAAAAATTTTTCGTATATTACGAAATGTTTCTAATTATAAAATTAAGCTAAAAATTTTACTAAGTTAAGAAATTTTATGAATTTAAGCTAAATAGAAATAAATTTTGCTAAAAATTAATTTTCCTACATAAATAAATATTTCTACTTATAAATTAAAATTTTTTTTAGATGTAACATTTTCTAAAAGTAAAAATTTTTTCTAATAATTATATATTGTTAAAATTAAAAATTTACATAAAATGAATTGGGCTAAAATAAAAATTATGGTAAATATAAATTGTGCTAAAAATTAAATAGTGCTAAAATTCAAATTTTGTTAAAACTAAAAATTTCATAAATTGAAATAATTTTCTTAAATATGCATAAAATTAAGCTAAATTTAAAAATTCTCCCCAAATTAAAATTATGGTATACTTTAAAATTTTTCTAAAATTAACATTTTCCAAAATTAAAATTTCCCTAAAATCAAATTTTGCTAAACTTAATTTAAAAATTAAAGCCTTAAAATTAAGGTTAAATAAACTTTATATATAACCCAATTTAGGAAACCAAACCCAACCAAATTTTTCTTAATTATTGTGAGTTACCTCCAATTAAGATGGAGTCGAGGTAAGATGGTAGAGAGGGCAAAAGGGGCAGAACACCTTGTCCCCAATCCCAAGGTAAGTATGGCCATCCATCCAGCTGCAATAGTTTTTTTTTTGACAGTTTTTAAAATCGCACGTGAAATCTGTAGTGCGGTTTCCCTGGGCCTGAGCAAGACCCCATCCATCCGGCGAGCTAGGCTCCACGCCAGCACGTGCGACCAGCAAAGGCTCGGGGAAACAGGAAGCGGAAATTCCACCACCGCCGCACCATTACAAGTTGATGTTCAACAGGAATCGTTTCTTGTTCAAGATAACTTCTTAATCGGGCTCTCATTTCATCTACACTGCCATCATCCTTGAGACCTAGATCCTTTAAACAAGTACTTAAGGCATTCTTTTTCATTAAACTAATGAAGGCACGACACATATTTTCACTTTTCCGGTAGAATATATATATTTTTTTATAACGTTAGTATTTCAGACTCTCCTTTTTTTAAGTTTTAAGGTCTTAACGTTTAAAGTCCCTGCTCGGGCGCCATTTATAATAATAATTGCCAGGATATGCTCGTCGAAGCCAGGATTAACAAAAGCGATTTTAGTTTTTTTTTTCTTTTAATATCAAGATAATGATCTTTATTTGAACAAAATCTCGGTCACGATCGTTTCGCGGTTGCATCACTGCTCCCTGAGTCCAGTCTTCTGATGTCATTTTAAAAAATGGGGTTAGTGTATTAGTTAGTACTAAGCCTGGGACCTATGGCCAGTAGTATCCCTGTGCACTACTACTACAATTTCTGGGAACTATGGCTATTACAATCCAGCAGTAACCCCTATGATTAATATTGGGAACTCACTACTACCAGCTGCGTTTTTACCAACACTGTATGTGGCTACTAGCGAAGCTATTACAGACTTGCATTAGCTGCCCGCACACGGTGACAGGTCGAACCCAACTGAAGTTGTAGTAGAATGAACCTTCATATAAATGGTCTGCTGTTAACAACGAAAGAGAATTAATTATCGTGTATGGGTGAGAGTTGGATTCTAACTAATACATCTAACTTCTCGAAACCAACTGATGTTGTATGAGTGAGAGTTGGATTCTAACTAATACATCTAACTTCTCGAAACCAACTGATGTTTTAGTAGAATATGCTTTCATTTAAATGGTCTTCTACTAACATAGAAAGAGAATTACTCGTGTCATGTATGAGTGAGAGTTGGATACTAACTAATATATCTAACTAATACCGGATTATGGTGTGGATAATTATGGAGAGGCTAAGAGACTAATACAGTTTAATGTGAAAGGTGTGTGTGCGTCGAACTCTACCTAGGTTCTCTTATACTGAACTCTTATACATTCTACTCTTAAATTAACCAGATAAAACTAGATTTAAAATTCAATAATAATTAACAAATGATAATTTCATTGCAAATTAAGGTTTTGTGTAATCTTACAATTCACGATATTATACTGATATAAATAAAATAATCAATTCCTCTCAATTCATTATAGTTATATAAATCAATTCAGTTTACCCATTAATAAATTATGTAACGAAACTTCGAATCAAATCACTAAAAACCTGATTAACAAATCGCTGAAACGTCAGACCGAATGACATAATAACCCATGTGTGTCACAAACGGTGTATATTTAGCTGAACCTAACATGATAAAACACGCTCTTGAGGTTCAGTAAACAAAAAATTTACGTATTGGCCAAACTATCGAGTAGCTCATCGATAAGCTCATCAAATTCCTATAATCAGCATACAAGCGAAAATCTCCTGACTCTTTTCTTACTAATACTATAGTAAAAGCATACTCAGAACTGGCCTAATAATCCCCTTTGACAAAATATCATCCAAAATATCGTCTAATTTCTCAGGTCTAAAAATAATGGATTCTCAGTAGTCAGTGTTTCGGGACGCTCACAATTTTTATACAAATTCTTAAAACTTCAGCAAATTTTCGCTTATCCTTATGATTAATATTAATATTTGATATCTGTACACATTCCTTATTACTAACATCAGTTGCCATCAATTCCAGCTCTTCTTTGCAACTATTTTCACCCTCATAACTATCATATTATTCGTATATGAATTATGTCTCTTTGGAACACTACAATAAATGGCATTATTTAAACTTGTTGGTGAGATTCCTGATACATATATGGCAAATTAAGGTGTCTATTTAGGAATCTTGAAAAGCAAGTCCAATTAGCATTTGCAAATTCGTAGTTTAAAGTTGTTGTGTTATGATATGAAAAGGTCACTAGTAGACACGTGCGTATGCTCACTAGGATATGCAATACCAATATTATAGGAATCCAACTTTTCGTGCAAGATGTTTCCCCAACAGTTTGCTCTTAAGCAACGCCATGACTGGTGTCTGCAATTACAATCATCAGCCAATAAATACTTGCAACCGCTTTGTAAATATCAGAAGCAAATAATCTTTTTCTTACACCATCACTGCCTGCTAAACTACCAAGAAAATTGCATGAGTAAATACGCATAGAATCAGAATTAGTAAAAAGTTTAATGCTTATATTCTCAATAATGTTAGTTAGTGTTAACAATAGGTAGTAATTGATGTTTTATATATTTTTGTATTAAAATTATCTATACCACCCCCTTTAGAATTTGTTCTGGTTTCTCTATATATATGCAATTCATTATTCCCTATAGAGATAAGCGATTTTAGCCATGTTTCAGTAACTAAGCAGATGTGTATGTTATAAGATATTAAAAATTTAAATACATCTAAAATTTTATTTCGAATGCCTCTTGCATCCAAGTTATCATATGGATGTAATTTTGAGCCATTATTATAAAAATTTATTTACAAGATTTGTGGCGATTTCGAATTGTTTAGCTTTGGATTTAAAGTTTTTGAGACTAATAAATAATTCTATGGTTCGATTTTTAATTTCTTGCATAGAAAATAGTTCATTATTTCCGCTAGCGTTTATGTTGTTATTTCCCTTGCTGTTGTTAATGAATTCTCTTTGTGGAATCCAGTTTGCAGTTGGGGCTGGCACACTTTGACGTAGTGTGTTGGGATAATTGTTATTGTAGTTGTCATTTGAGTGACGTCCATTATTATTACGAATGCTTCGTCGAGGTACAGGCTGCGATCGTTGTCTAATATTTAAATAGCTAACCTTGTGTGAACCATTCCACATTTTGCGACAGCCTTGAACTCTGTTGTCTTATGTTGACCAGCACAGTTTTCACAAAAGTTTTTGACCTGGCAGCGACTTGAGCCATGACCAAACTTTTGGCACTTGTGGCACTGTGTAACCTGGTTTTTGTTGGTTTGCTGATATTCCCATCTCACTTTCAAATAGAATAATTTCATATAGAATAATTTTGCCGCAATTCCTTTACAGTAATAGTTTGGAGTTGAAAATGTACTACATATATTATGTAATCTGCATTATAAGGGATTGTTTTTGTGCAAATTTTTACTGCTAAGCATTCAAAACCTAAATCAGACAAACTTTTTTTTTACAATCTTTGTATGGTCTTACACTTTTTGTAGCATAAGTGAAATATTCTTATTTGTTTGTGAGCAGCTTACATATGTTTTCAAAATCAGTTTTAGATATTAGAAATAATTTAAGGCCAATTGAAATATTTCTTCTGGTATAATCCAAGATTTCGTTCGATTTACAGAATTCGTGGATATCTTATCTTGCATTTCAAAATGGTAATTGTTGGGATATTAACTTTAACAGTTTTTTCTAATATCGTTTCATCATCATTAGTTTTATCATCTTCAAGTGTTTCAAGAGGAGAAAAATAGTTTTCGAATTGTGGTGTGTGACGGCCGTTTATTTTTGGTGATGACTGTACTTAACAGCACATACAAGTCACATTAAAACGAAACGTTATTTATTTGCCATGTAAAATTTTTGCAAAAAATACCGTTTCGTCTGTATGTGATTTGTTTAAATGTTTGTTTTGTTTGAGCGTGTTTTCAATGCTAGAGAGTATTATGAATGAGTGTGAATGGTCTCAAGGAATGGTTGCGAATTTTTTTTTTTGAAACAGGTTTTTATCTTGAGATGAATGAATGAAGATAGGTTGAATAGAAAGAATATAATTTTGATTTGGGGAGTTGAAATGTTGTCGTTGAAATAGAAGGTTGAGGAAAAACCTCTTAAAATTAGAAAAATTAATTTATTCTTAGAAACTTTAAGAAAAAAAAACTTTTGATTTTATTGACATGCGAATAAATAAAATTTTGTGTTAATTAATAATATTTCTGTTTGTGCTAAAGAAAGCGTTCTGAGCAAAAATGTAAATTTAAAAATCGAAAAAATATATTTTGTAGTTATCATTTAATTCTTAAATTAAGTTTCGTTGAGTGTTATTAAATCATATAAAATTATAAATATCTAAAATATATATGCTATTGACAACTCCAAGTTAACTATGTACAACAAGCCGATAATCCGCGCAAAGCGCAATTGCAAAAATGGAGTATGATTTGCTGACAAATAAAGCTAAAAAAATCTTAAAATGAAAACCCCAGTGGAGTTTTAAGAAAGTTACATGCCAAAACTGAAAAGCATATTACGTGACACAATCACGGCGTCCGGCGGCAGCAGCTTCATCGGTACCTCTTAAACAACAGCGATAAGGCGGTAATTTTTATTTCTTAATACCCTTAATTTTCCATATTAAGAATCGTTGTAAAATATAAATATTTTCTAAATTTAAAAATTTTTATTAAATGTTACCAACTTAATCAATTTTTCTTATTAAACTAAAAGTTTTACTACATTTAAGCTAAATAGAAATAAAGTTGCTAAAAAAAAAACATTTTCCTACCTAAATAAATACTTCTAATTATACAATTAAACAAAAAAAAAATTAGTACAATAATGAATTTTCTAATTATAAAATTTAAATAAATATATAATTTTCGAAGTATAAAAATTCGTAAAATATAAAATATTCGAAATATAAAATTTTTATAAATATAAATATAAAAATTATAAATATAAAAATTTTCTAATTATTAAAAAAAAAAATTTACTAAATATAAAATTTTTCTAATCATAAAGTTAAACTAAAAATTTTACTACTTGAAGAAATATTATAAGTTTAAGCTAAAAGAGAAATTATGCTAAGTTAAAATTTTGTTTAAATTAAAATTTTCCTAAATTAAAATAATTTTCCTAAATATGTCTAAAATTTTTGCTAATATTGTAACTTTTTCCTAAACATTAATATTTTTCCTAAATTTAAAAATTTTGCTAAAAATTTAAAGAGGTATCCTAAAATTAAAATTTTGCTAAAAACATAGACTCAATAATTAAAAATGTTGCAAGAAAAAAAAAATAATTTAAAAATTAAAAACTTTAAAATGAAGGTTAAATAAATTTTTTTAACTATATGTAGAAAACCAAACGAAACCAAAATTTTCTTATCATTTAAGTGTGTTACCTCCAAATAAGATGGATCATAGGTAACAAGGTAGGGTGGGCAAAAGGGGCAGAACATCCAGTCCGTAATCCCAAGGTAAGTATGGCCATCCATCCCAATAGAGGTCAGTTTTTTTCAGTTTTTTTAAATCGCACGTGAAATACTGTAGTGCGGTTTCCCTGGGCCTGAGCAAGGCCCCACCCATCCGGCGAGCTAGGCCCCATGCCAGCACGTGCGACCAGCAAAGGCTCAGGGAAACGGAAGCGGCATATTCCACCAAACCGTACCATTGCAGGTGCACTAGAAGCATTAGAAGAGATAGAGTTTCTAAAACATGGTATAGGGTATCGTATGGTCGGTCCAGACCGACTATAATTTTCTTACTTGTTATTGTTATTTTTAACGCTCATTCTGTTCATATCGTCACTGATATGTGACGGTTTAATTTGTTTGTTCTTGTTTTTAATAGTTATTGTTTTTGCAAGTAAGCCTGTGTAATGTGTGTGATAAGTCTTAGTTACCATACCTTCAGAAAAATTAAAATCACAAAATATAGCATAATTTTATTTCCCACCCAATAATAAGGGTTTCATCTAGTTTACTGGAACAATACATTATTTTTAGGTATTTACTTTTTTTTAATATGCCAAAATTCCAAGTTTGGCCTCGTCAAGGAATGGGTTAACGTTGCTCGCTTTATTCCAAATTTTTGTCATAGAAGATTTGCATATTTGGTCATATTTTACATCTAAAAATTCAACAGCACTTACGAAATATTTTGGTTTATTGTCTTTCATTAGCTTGGGGTCATATGTGACCTTAAGTCCAAAAGGGACTTATTTTTTTCTGACACCCTAAGCTATTAAGGCAAAATATATTATTTAAAAGTAGAAAACTGATTCATTTTTTATACAAAGTATTTAGAAAAATTACGTTTACTGAAGATTTCACAAAAATCTAATTTTTCTCGAAATCCACAAAAAGAAATCCTTGTAATAATATTCTAGCAGAGGAATTTATCTTAGACTTCACACAGGTAATCTCTAACATGTATTTAACAAAAGCTTAAAGTGCAACATATATTTTTTTTCAATTTTGTTTAGGAACATTTTTTAAAACTTGAATTTTCAAAATTTTATTAAAAAATTAGCCATGGCTCGCACAACGCATTACCGTAAAAAATTGTTTATTAGCACACAAGCCGCAATGATGAGAGCAATCAAGAAGCAATTGCAAATACTAAATAATCGACCAAAAGAAACCATAGATGGAGACCCCACTCCATCAAAACAGGTTCAAAACCCAATTTTGTACCAGAGAGTTAAACATAAGTTTTAGCTAAAATAAATTAAATTTTAGTGGTAGTTCAAAAATATTTAAAACAACAAAATTTGCCCGTCTTTCTGTCTATCTGTGAGAATTCAAGGCTCTTAAGGATAGCCAGAATCACCTTAAGCAATAAAAAATGTCATTTAATGTTTCAATGTAGTAGCGCCTAATTTATAAACATCTTACCTAGGATTCTAGTTGATCGATCTTCATTTTGAAATTTGTTTTTCAAATTTTGTCTTTCATTTGACAAATTCCTAACATGTGGTGAATCATTTGGCAACACCAAAATGACCGTTGATAGCTTTAATATGTATTTCATGATCACATATCTTCAAAAGATAAATTTAATTGATTCACAAACGGTGTACGTCTAACTTACCGCCATAGCATTTGTGCTTTTTTTTTTTTTCAGCCTCTGCAGATGAGGATCCTACAAATGAGAAATTGTATTTTATCGTCGTGACCCAAAATGATGTTTTATCCCGTATCTTGTCAATGAAGTAAAATGCAATTGGAGTGGATGGTTTGGATCCCAGATTTATTAAAATTCTCCTACCACAACTACTTCCACATATAACTTTTATTTTTAATAAGATATTAACAACTAACATTTATCCTACTAAATGGAAGAATGGTAAAATCATTCCAATACCAAAAACTAATAATGATTACAGACCAATTGCTATATTACCATTTCTCTCAAAGGCATTTGAACGGCTTATACATAATGAAATAAGTCAGTTCCTGAATAATAAAAATCTGCTAACGCATCGACAGTCAGGATTTCGTAAAAACATAGCTGTATTACTGCACTAGTGGATATTGCCGAAGATATAAGGAACCAGGTGGATAATGTAAATGTAACTTTTTTGGTGCTTTTGGATTACTCTAAACTATTTGACACGGTTGATCAAAACATTTTATGTTACAAATTGGAAAAATTTTTCAACTTATCATCAACAGTTATGTTTCTACTTAAATCATATCTTACCAACAGATATCAGCACGTTGAAACTACAACTACAAAATCAAATTCTTTGCCAGTGTTACGTGGTGTTCCACAAGGCTCGACTGTTGGTCCACTTCTATTTTCATTATCCTCCAATGATCTGCCAGATAAACTTCAGTAAGGTCAGAATGTAAGCTGAAGATGTTCAGCTTCACATCAATTGTAAACTTGAATCTATTGATCAATGTGTTAGCATTCTGAACCAGGAACTATATCGCGTTTGTTTGTTGGCTACGGCTAATGGTCTAGAAATAAATCCCATTAAGTCGAAGTGCCTTATTATCAGAAAACGGTCGCCATCTTTTTATACGCCAAACAAAACTCTAAACAACCAACTAATTGACATAGCAGAGTCGGCTAAGGACCTCGGAATTTTTTCTTTTTCCAACCATATAAATTATACATATTCCATGTTATGAACACTCTGGCAAACTCAATATTGTACTCCAGTTAAAACGAAGATATTTCTCGCCAAAACGTATTTGTATAGCAGATTCCAGCTCTCGAAATTCGAGTGCAAATTCTAGGAAATTTTATTTTTTCACTAAATAAAGACCCCAAAGTTATGCTAATCAATTAAAGCCAATTCACAAATCAACACAAAAAAACAAACTCATTTTTATTACAAACACATTAACAAATTTAATAAACACACACATAGCATTATACAATTTTATGTATGTGTTTTCAAGTCACAACAATTTTTGGCAACTGGCTTGAGCAATGCCATAGAGACAATACAAAAAAAGGCGTTTCTAAATCCCTCTTGGTAAATATTATAAATAGCACTTAATGATAATCAGTCTAAACACGCGTACAAAAGTCGATGAAACACTGTATCCAGAGCTTATGCAAACGTTGCTTATAATGTAATCTCTATAGACAACCAATGATTAAATTCTACATGAAATTTGGAGCAAATAAATTTTTTGCATACTCTCTCTTTTGCCTTTCTGGCCAGGGAAAAAAACAATTTGTAGTGAAGTTGCAAAAAGAAATCCCTCATTTTTCTTTTCTTCTTCTTTTAGGCTCCATTACTTCGGTCAAGGATGATAAGAAAGCTGATTGTTCTTTGTAATTTTTTTATAGAATTCAAGGAAATAATCTTTTATTTGCCTGATATTGAAATTTTGACATAAAAAAAGTTGCATCTGCAAACACGAATATATTATAATAAGAATTTAAATGAAAATTAAACTTTAAGCACTTAAAATATTTGTCCATAATACTCGTTCTAGAGCTTTTTTCCACCATCTTCGTATCTTTTATATTTATTACCTTTCCAATTTTCGACATTAATTTTCTCTATTCCACTTATTTATTGCTTTCGACAATTCATTTCGAATCATTTTGTAAGTTACTTTCAACGTTCTTCCACTGACTCTAACTTTCGAATTGCATTTTGATAACGACGAGGTGCGTAAATTCTGCTGCTTTATTATTCGGGAAAAGATAAACGGTAATTTGCAAAAAGAAACCCCGTTCTGTAAAAAACTGTGTTTACAACGTTATTCGGGGCTGAGCTTCAATTGTAAAATCATTTTGCTGACATCGCTGTTGGCTTGCTAATATTTTCATTGGCATTGAGATTTCATTTTGATTAAAACCACTGATTCAAACGCCACGAAATTCTTTGCCATTTAATGGTAATAATTTTTTTTAATTGAAATTTTTTCAAACAATAGTAATTAAATGGAACACATTCATAAAAAAAATTATATACAATTGCGAAAGAATAATTTGTTTAATTTTTTTTTTGCTTATAAAAGTACAAAGCATTCTTTTCAAAACAAGTAAAATGAACCAATAAAGAAAAATATGCGTATCTACTCTTCAATTCGAAAACACCCTAGACATATCTCCACATATTCGGAAATTTCGTTTCGAAAAACTAATTATTTTTTTTAATTGAGGCATACCGGTAATTATATTTAAATTAATTTATTAAAAACCATTGGCATTGTAAAAAGTAATGCTAGTGCCCAAAAATTAATTTGGCATTGACATCAGTTACATTCCAATGAAATCGTCAATTAATTTCTATGCCTAATGAAGTAGCCCCATGTATGGTTGGTGTGTATATTCTAATACAAGGATCACCATTCTTTTTGTCAATTCCGCGGGAAATATTTGAAACTTTTCAACCAGAGAGTTTTTACAAACAACTATGATCTCCCAGATAAACTTCAATACAGCCAGGTCAGAATGTATGTTTACGATGTCCAACTTCACATCAGTTGTAACCGTGAATCTATTGATCAATGCATTGGCACTCTTAACCAGGAACTACATCGCGTCGTGGGCTACGGCTAATGGTCATGAAATAAATCCCAATAAGTCAAAGTGTCTTATAATCAAAAACGTTCGCCATCTTTTTATACGCCAAACATAACTCTCAACAACCGACTAATTTAGATAGTACAGTCGGCTAAGAACCTCGGAATATTTTTCAATAACTCTCTTACTTGGTCCAACCACATAAATTATACATGCGGTCGTAAATATTCTATGTTACGAACACTCTGGCAATCTCAACATTGTACTCCAGTTAAAATTAGGATACTTCTCGCCAAAACGTATTTAATGCCTTTATTGTTATACGGTTGTGAACTTTTTGTCAGTTGCGATATGCACAGTAGACGGAAAATGAACGTGGTATTTTATATCATTGTGCGCCATGTACATATATGGTCTGAAAAGATATGACTATATCTCTTCTTTTTCTATTCAACTTTATGGTGTTAGCTTTGATAATTTACTAAAAATTAGAGTTCTACTGTTCATGCATAATATTATATATGTATATCTGTCAGCCAGAACATCTTTATGAACATCTTAATTTCTCGCGATCTAATAGGGCCAGAAGAATTATATCTTCTCGACATCATTGGAACTTAATTCCACATAGCTTCCAAACTATAAGTAACGCATTTCAATTCAAAAAACAACCTTTTTAAATTATTTCTCAAAATGATTTTTTTATGATAACTAGAATATTGTTGTTTTTTGTTTGCTTCTTTTCAATAAATTGTTAAATGTATGTATGTAATTAAAATTAAAATTATATATTTTAAGTAATATTAGTTTTATACTATAATGTGCGACATAAATCTTGTGTATGAAACATCAAATAAAAATAAATAAGTAAATAAAATATAAATGCTCGTCAGTACCTCAGTGGCCTCATTAATTGAATATGTGTCCCCTTTACTGCTGCAACAATGTCAGGAATTCCACTTTTATTGTTAAAATATATTTATACCCTCCACTCCAGTGTGCAGAGGGTATATATAAGTTTGTCATTCCGTTTGTAATAATTAGAAAAAAAAATTCTGGACCCCATAAAATATATATATTTGTGATCCTTATAACAAGCGAAGTTGATGTAGCGATGTCCGTCTGTCCGTCTGTCCGGCTGTCCGTCTGTCCGTCTGTCCGTCTGTGGAAATCACGATGACGGCTTCAATCGGATAGCTAGGGTGCTCCTTGGTATAAAAAATGATTCACTAACATCCTGAGAAGTTTGCTATTTAAAATCGTCCAAATCGGTTAATCTGGTCCCGAGAATTGAGCGAAGAATTAAAAAGTCATGAGAAAATATGATTTGAATATGTGTTCTTGTGATAACGCCCTCAATAGGGCAGATAGGGCGCTTGTTTTTAGTGAGAATGATTCACTAACATCTTGAGAAGGTTCCTGTTTTTAAATCATGACAATAGGTTTCATAGGTGCCGAGAAATCACTGAAAAGGTAAAAAAAATATGACGTTTTCCTATATTGTTTTCCTAAATTTTGTATTTTGTCATAGCTGTGCATGTTGTTTTTGTGGTCGTTGTGTTAATAAGATAAAAATTCATCAATATCAATATTTTTTGGTGTAATATTTAAGTTAATTAATTAATAAAAGAAACTATATAAAATCAATATCAATATTCTGCGATTTTTATAACATCACAAAATGTTACAAATTGATACATACTACTGTTGCCAATATCAAAATACTATAAATAATATTCATATATTCTGTATATGTATATCCATAATAAGCGCATATTAAAATAAATCGGTATTTTATTTTATTTTTACAAAATTCTGAAATTTTTAGAGTTGAAAAAATAGTATGGTTTTAAGAGTTGTATTTTTAGTACATGTATAAACCCTGCATACTTGCTTTCAAAAGTAGTAGGTAGGTAGGTAAGCCATAAAATATTTATTTACCCTGAAAAAAAATTGTTGTTTAGAAAAATACTATTTTTTGTCAGATGTTATAATTACAATAAATTTTTAAACTTTGTTATTTAATGTCGGAACGGAGGCAAACGCCATTTCCAAAATTTTGTTTCAACAGTTATCCACATTAAGAATAACCGCGGAGCTCAGCTCAATCAATGTGCAATGATCGAGCCTTGCCCTGGGAAACATGCGTTTATGCCTTTCTTAACACAAACGCCATTCCCAACTACCAAAAATTTTTGACACGAGCTATTCACATTATGAATAGCCGCGGAGCTCAACTCAATCATAGTGCAATGATGAAGCTTCGCCCTCGGAAACATATATTCATGCTTTTCTTAGCACAAACCGAACTTCTTATGGCACATTAAAAATAAACTAATTGAGAAGTACAATTCATCATTACGGTGTATTATAATACTATTTTCTTATTTTACTAGTAGCTAGTAAACAAAGTGACCGTGTCATTGTGAACGAAATAGAATTGAAATTGTATGCAGATTTGTTTTACTTAAAAAACCTGTTTCTACAGATAGTGAATAAAATCCCAGTAAGCATTTTATGCAATAAATGATCATGTAGAGTCTTTTTGACTCATATGTGCTATTAAAACAGTTATAAATGCGCCCTTTTGCTGATCACAAAATATTCTTTTGTTGGGATTAAATATTACCTTACCCGCTCTTGAGAGTCCTTTTTATCCGCTTTTCTAATTAGTTTCGACTCATTTTTGAGTCTTATTTAATGTAATTTTTCTCTAAATCACTTTCTAAGAGAAAGCAAAAATCATTATCTAGTCTTTGTCTAATAGCGCATGTGATTAAGCAGTTTTTAATCATCAAAAGTGCTCGAAGGAGACACAGTAAGGTAATTTTTGTTAAAACAATCTTCGAAATGATGACTGGGATATCGTATATTTTTGTTAACACACAAACATATGCATAGCAGCACGAGTAAACCGAACTCAAATTGGCTTCTTATATGGATACAGCCGAACAAAAATGAAAATACTCACCAAAGAGTAAAGTAAGCAACAATTTCATTCAGTCTTATGGAAGCTTTTGAACAAAGCAAGTCTATGTCGCGTTGTCTTGTGAATTTTTACATTGTTTTTTAATAGGTACTAGTGATGCCAGGAGATTTTTTCAGAAATCTCTACGCTTATAAAAAAAATTCCCTTTTTTCCCTACACTACTTTTTTTAAAATTTATTTTTAATTTGTACATTTTGAATTTCAATTATGTAAAAATAAAAAATATAAAAAATAAGATAAAAATATCATGAGAATTACATAAGAATAATATAAAAAACATACAGATATTATAAAGAAAATATTTTTGCAATTCTGTTTAATTCATCTTTTTGATATGGTTAGATGTGCATTTAAAATTTACACAATTAAAGGTGTGTATTTTCCATATGTAAATTCAGTTTTACGATCCATACGTAATTCGGCGTGTGTGTCAAAATTGGCGTTTTACATACAATTCATCATTTTTGCGATCAAACGTACATATGTATTTCCGTATGACATAACCTCTAAATGTAAACCACAGCTGATTTAATTTGTGAATTTACAAAAAGTTATTGTTAAAAATAAAGTAATATATTTTCTAATTGTTAATTAATATTAAACAATTTATTTTTCTTTCAATATTTATCTTTATAATTTACTCTGTTTTTCTTTCGCCACAAGCAGTATTGTATTTTAATATGGTTGTCATGCCAAAATAGAACCTGCTCTAATTGAAAAATTTACATATGTTTTGCCAAATGTGTTGTACATAAACAGTTTTTGAAAGGGTGCACACTATGTGTACAAATTGCATGTGCTAAAACAATAAGAAAAACACAAGCAAAACACATAGTGTGAACGCAGCTTAATTAAAATGGCTTGCAAATGAGATGTTACAACTCAAACAGAATATTTGTTCTTGGTTTTCAGTGTTGCCGTTTTAGCTTTTTAGTTGCTAGATTTAGCAACTTTTTTTGTCGTTTAGCATCCAAAATTTATCAAAAGATGCTAGATGCTAACTTAGAATCTTTTATTAATAAAAAGTTGCTTTTAGCATCTTTTTTTGATACTGTTTTTTCATAATTTTTGAATATATAATTTTAATGGTATTGATATGTTTTTATTTCTCAAAGTGTAGTACAGCAATTTTGTGTACTACTCCTTTTACCACACTGCTCGTTTCTTTCAACAAATATAACAAAACATTTTGAAATAGAAGAATGTAAACACCAACAACAGTTTTTAATGAATTTGAAAGTCGATTGCCAAAAAATATTATTGTATTAAAAAAATGCCAAAATTTTCAATACAAAACACATTAAATCGGGTAAAAGAACAGATAACCAATATATTAGAAGAGTTTAAATTTATATCATCTGAAACAGAAAAAATTCAAATCCAATGGAGTTATATCAAAGAACAAAACTGGGATACAACACTGAATACAACCTCTTTATGGATTGAAAAATTCTATTGGCGAAAATCCATTTTAGGAGTTATCAATATTTGTATTGTCTATATTAGTTTTGTCTTTCTCAAAAGCCGAAGTTGAACGTTTGTTTAGTTTAATGGCTTTAGTTAAAAGCAAACTTCGAACAGAATAAAATCCGAGTTGTTATGTTCTGTAATACGTATAAAAGAAGGATTGAAATTGAAAAATCGGTGCTGTCACACTTACAATATACCGATGTCGTTGATAAGAGTCGATCGTCAGAAAAATATCAGAGCCAAGAAGAACTTGAAGATGAAGACATCACAGAAATGTTAGATTCCATAAACCAATTATTCTAATATAATCGTATCTTTTGATAATGTAATTTCTGTTATATTTTAAATAAAAAAAAAATCCCTCTAAAATTAATAATATTTAATTTAAGTTTAAAATAAACTCAATTTGATGTTAATAAAAATTTCAGATGAAATCCAAAATAATTTTAATTAAAATTTAAAAAATATAAATCGAAACATATGTTTTATATTAATTTTTCGATTTAAAAACCAAAGAATTTATTAATAAGTATATAATTTTTCAGTATAAAGGTAATGAAATTTGAAAAAAGAATTTAGCATCCAGTACGTTTAAGCATCTTTTTTTTGCAATTTAGCATCTTTACAATTTCAAATTATGGCAATACTGTTGGTTTTAAAAGATTTTTTATAGCAGTGGTTATAAGCATGTATACTTAGATCTGATTTATGTTCTGTATTTCTTTGATATGTTTTCAGCATCATCGAAAAACGAATCGGACATTTTTCTAAAATTAATTATGTTTCTAAAATTAATTATGTTCAAATTTATAATATTTTAATGTAATGCACAAAAAAGTGTTTTATACTTGTCATTGTTATTAAAGAATCCACATATTTACTTCCTTCATATTATAGAGTTATTACCAGACTTAAAAAGACTTTAAAGTTTAAAATTGAAAAAAATTATGCGATATTTAACAAATACAATCAAAATAGTTTTGACTGAAATTTTTGGCAGTTTTAGTTTTGTCTTGTATCAGTAAAATGTTCAGATATTAACTAAAAAAAAAACAATTTGTTAAATATTTTCATCTTAATTATCTAAAATAATTTAAAGAAACAAAGATAGATTTAATACAATAAAAACAAGTAAGAGTTGAAAGTTGATCTTTGCGGACTCACAAATGTGCCCTATACTAATAGGTCTGGAAAATTGAAAAGGTTTGTAAAAAATAAAATGCACCTTTATATTAAAAAATTTAAATTAAAAAGAAAATTACAAAATAAACCATTTACCTGGTTAAACTTAATATTGTTTGTAATTATCTGGATCAGGTTAGTATTTAAAATGGGATAAATCGGGAGTCATTGTGCCAATTTATGACCTAATATATGTAGACACCTCTATAAAATGCTGAAAATTCAGAGCATTTGTTGTAATAATTCAGTAGTAGGTTTATCAAAGTGTTTACATACTCAAATATTTTATATACATTTGTTACAAATAGTGCAAGAAGTCCAGATATTAATGTAAACGTAAAACCCAGGTGGAGGGTATCAAAGATTCGGCATAGCCGAATTTAACACTCTTACTTGTTTTATTCTAAAAATATATGCTTTGGACAAAGTACTTTTTTGGTGGCTAGGCATACCTTCTTCCGTCAAGCAACTATACATTGAATATTGAGAGAGTTCCAATTGACGGTCTTGACCAGTTTGATGTTGGTAGCCATCTTTATCAATGGTGTAATAGTAGAATATCTTTTGAGAGCTTTTATCTAATCTTTCATCTTATCAAGGACATATGTTTTACGAAACTTATATACTCGTAAATAGAAATTAATAATTTCTTCAAATATTATAAGATTGGCTGTAGTTTAGCTTCTATCGTTAAGATTCATTATATCCAATTTATATATTTCTAATTTTCTTAGAACTCTCTCAGGCACAGAATCGTCATTATTTTCCTCAATCAATCATTTTTTCATACAATATTTAACCACCATGAACCAACAAAAAAGTTGGACATAGCATTAAATTAAGTGAAAATCCATATTATTTAAATTTTTGTTCAAAATCATTAGTACATTATATGTTAAATTAACGGTAATTTCGTGCAATTTAATATTTTCTTCCGTTTTTTGTTTGTGTTTTTTACTTTACAAATAAAGAGTAGGTCCAAAATTTCATAGCAAAAAAAAAGTTGGTTACGTATGATTTTGTTCTTGTAAAAGTTCCGTTAGAAATAATTGAAAGAAAAATTGATATTTTCTGGTGAATGTCAGTCGTAAAAATATTTTCTGATAGAATTGGCGTGGTTTAAATTTGCTATTATGAATAAAAATAGCAAACACCCAAATTTCAAAGGATTTAAAAGAAGTAATAATAAAACTTTGGGATGACGAAAAATCTGTGCGGGAAATCAGTTATATAAATTTACGAAAAAACTTAGTATTTGGAAAGACCAAGTGGAAGTGGTCGCCCAGAAATGATTATTATACCCAAAACCGATAGAAAGATACTAAATTATGTTAGAAAAGATCGCAAAGTTTCAGCAGAGTAACATCACAAACAGTGATAAATTTTCAGCACTCGAAGTATTTACATTGGTTTACAGCACGCAAAATCGTTAGGTGTTCCTTCCTTTTTAACGTTGGACACTTTTGAAATGTATGAATTCAGTGCTACTGCCAATTCTATTTCTGAACCAACTATGATAGCAATTTTTCTTTAGCCATTGAATACCACAAAGTCTCAGTAGGAAAACCATTTGTTGAAGTTGAGTCAACAAGACATTTTATTATTAGTAGTAATAATGTAATTTTTTCTCAATTCAATTCGATTTTCAATTGAACTCAATAAATCGAGACTTATTTCTGAATTGATTGATTTCATTTTATTTTTCAAAAAACATAAAACGCCGTCAGCACCAAAAATATTTGCGTCGTTTCGACTTAATGCTTCCACTGCTACATACAGAAAAAAATTCGCCAACCGAATTGTTCTAACGATGAATGACTGAATTTTCGACTGTATCAACAGAAATTTTATAATAACAAACCATATTTTATTTTGATACAATTTTTACTGCCAAGACAATAGAATTGTAATTCCAATTAACTCAAAATTCGATTATTAAGTTTATCGAAATTCAGTTGACAATAAATTTGGTAGCCACAACGAATCAGTTTTCTGTGTGTAGTTTTATAGGCTGTAGAGACTTATTGCATCAAATAATGAGCATTCAAATCTGTTAAAACTTGTAAAATTTGCGTTTTCAACTTCAAAAATCTTTCTATTATATGTGCAATTGAATTCCTTCGAATCTTTATATCTAGCAGTAGTTCATACTCGCGTTCAAATTCCTTTCTAATATGAGCTTGCTGTTGCGTACTGGAGAATATCTAAAAAAGGACATAATTTTCCTAACTAGCTTCAAGCGTACAATTATATTTTGTTCATCATATCATTCTTATCAGCGTCTTCATCTTCACTTAATAGTTCAGGTTCAGTTGTACAATCATCAGCGAGTTCTGTTTTTTTATACAAATAATTACGCTGTGGTTTAAACATATAATCATTTCAGCTGGGTAATTTCTCCCATACTTTAACATCATTGGAGCCCCATAATGAGTAGTGCATACAATATCACTTCAAAATTTATTTTAAATTTAAGCAAATCATTTTTACTTTATCCATCATCTGCATTACAACATCCTGGAATTGCTCCAGTCGATCCATTTCATTTGATATTTTAGATTGACTTTTTAGATATTGCGCTTTTTCTCTTTTACAATTTTCACAAAATAATCCCAAACTGATGATAATGGTCTTTATTCGAACATTTTCTATGAGCAGCAAATAATATATTTTAAATATTTTAAATTGAAAACTAAATTATCTTAGATTTTATATACGGGTCGTTTCATGTCAAGTGACTCAACTTTTGAAACCAATGTCTTCCGATTGGGATGAAATTTGCTCCAAGGTTAGTCCTATTATCGGTCAAAAACTCTCTGAGTTAGAGAGGGTCAAAATTTGACATTTTGGACCAACAGGTGTTTTTCCCATTTATGTAACTTTTTACCTATTTTTCTTAGCAAAATTTGTCCCAAATAGTTTAGATAGCTATTTTTTCAATCTTTCGTAAAGAAAATGTTAAAAAATAAAAAAGTTTTTTGACCTTTGTTTTTGCAAAATCAAACATTTTTTGACTCTTTTCAAAAAAATACCTTTTTTTCTGCTCAAAACAAAGCTTAGGTTTTCTCCTTTAAGAGCTTTTTGATCGCTTAGTGAGATGCGAGTGGGATATCTATAAAAAAAAAAAAAAATGTTTTGTAACTCAAGACAACGGTTTTTCAATTTTTAGCATATGCACTAATTTGAATTTTTTCATATTAGTGTGTAAGTAAGTGTTTCTGAAACCTTACAAACAAAACGTATTCTGAGAAACAAGACAAATTAGCCTTTCCGACGGTATATAACATACCTAATTAAAATTTCATACCTTCGATATGTTAACCTCAGGAAAAACAAGTAAGAGTGTTAAATTCGGCTATGCCGAATCTTTGATACCCTCCACTTATGTTTTACGTTTACATTAATATCTGGACTTATTGCAATATTTGTAGCAAATGTAAACAAAATATTTTAAAAAGTAGACAATTTGATAAACTTAATACTAAAAAATTATTACAAGAAATACTATAAATTTTCAGCATTTTTGCTAATTACTTTTTATGCTTTATTAGTTTTATTAGGTAATGTAATTTATGTTTAATTGGTGGGTTTTTCTTATAGTTTGTGTACGTTTCTCGATACGCACTTTTAGAAAATGTTCACTTACACATGTTTAAAAAATAATAAAAAAGAAAATAAGAAAACATTTCCTAAAAAATACCAAAACAATTTTTTTTCTCTATTTGATTTTAACCGTAAATTTCATAACTCTATAAATAATACAAAAAATGAAAATTTTTCTCCAAATACTAATTCGATAATAAAAACTAAGGTTAACCTGAAAAAATTTGGAACACATTTTGTTTATTTTTCACTTAAGGAAGTTTTTTGCTTCTCATGTAAAATATTATAAATGTAACTTACGGCTTTTTGGATTTCATATGACGATATACTTGTCTAGACCTAAAATTATCATAGTACGAAACATAATAAGAAAAAATTAAGTTAGCTGCATTGTTTTATTTTTCTAATAAATTATTAAATAAATTATACCTTAGTTTTTTTTCAAATTTGTTCAACGTTTGTCGTTTTTAACAAATTTCATGCACGTAAAAAAGTAAAAACAAAAAATTCGTAAGAAAAAGTATTCTTACATTTGAAATAATAATATTTGGTATCCACTTAACTAACTTTAAAGCATCCTCTTACTTATTTTACTCCACTCATCCAAAATGACGCTTTTTATATATCCTTTGAGGTTATTTATTGCTAGCGGAATCTGCGCTTCAGTAAATCCCACAAATTTTCTATAGGATTAATATCATGTGATTGGGGTGGTCACTTCAATTGAAGGCTCGGTTGACGTCTTATTTTTTGTTTTAAAATGCTTATGTATCCAATTTGATCTATTATAGACTTATTAAATAAAAGTTTACCACTGTGGTGCAGCCATACAACCCCAAACCATAATGTCACCTCCACCGTGTGAAAACTTTTTTTCAATGCCGAAAGTACAAAACATGCTTACATTTGAAAATAAAAAATGTTCCCAAATTTCTGGAGCCCTGTTTACATACGCATTTGAAAAGTCTAGTTTTGAGTAAAAATTCCAACATAACCTCTTAAAATTTGAGGGTTTTATTAAATAATGCAAGCATTTTGGATAAGTATAGCAAATACATTGTATATGATTTAAAATTGTGTACGAGTTCTTTAGCCCAAATGTGATAAATTTACAAAAAAAAAAAAAATTAATTCGGCATTCGTTGTTTATCTTAAATATGAGGTTAAGCGGAAAAAATAACGGCCCTTTTATTTTTTCTTGTTCTATAACATATCTAAGTTCCATCGCGATCTGCGGTTGCCCCCGTGATACCTTCTTTGTCAGCTGATTTGACTTTCGTGTATGAATTCCGAGTTATATGTAGTAGATTTCGCATCAGAACAGTGGATGTTATATATAGAACTAAGAATCTTTCCCTTGATTTTAAGAAAATATCAATGATTAGCTAACTCAGCTGGTTATTTTCCAAATTTAGGCATGAAGACAACATTGACCTTCCTCCAAGATTTAAGGAAGTGCCCCAAAACAAAGCTGGATCTAAGGAAAACTAACACAATGTCTAATAGAAAACCTAGGCCGTTTGGAAAAAATCGGGGCAGATGCCATCACCTCTAATTATTTAAAACGTTCCAAGGTTTAGCCTTACCTCTAATCGATCGCGGGAATTTGACATTACCTGTAGTATCTTCTTGATAAAAAAAATATACGAGATAAATAATTTTAAATTTCAAAGGGCCTCGTTATTAAGTATTTTTTTTTAGCCATCTCATTGAATTTGTAAACATGGAAACAATTGGTCACCGTTATATAATTCAACACTTTAATTTAAAAGTTCTCAGTTTAACCAATATTAAAGTCAAGCCAGATTCTACTCTAGGGAAGTCTGCTCCTTCGTTTACGAGGAGATTAAGCGTGGCCGTAGGAGCTGACAAGACAAGCACCGTAGTGATCGACCATATTTTAGGTCCTATATTGCAACCATTTATTATCTTTAGATACTATATATTATTTGTTGCAATATCTATATGTAAAGATAAGATCTCATATGTAAATATAAAATTTGTTAAAATATGTAAATAAAAGAATACATAATTGAAAAAAGGTCATATATTGGCACAATGGTGCCTGATTTATCCAATTTTAAAGACTACCCTGATCCAGATAATGACAAACAATAGTATTCTAAGTTTAACCAGGTAAATGGTTTATTTTGTGAATGAACGTGATATCAACAGATACACAGACAGACGGACGGACTGAGAGATGTAATGACATACTGATATATACCCTCTTCACAGTGGTGTGAAGAGCAAAAACATTTTGTATAACAACTATAACAAGATCAACATTAAAAAATCATATTTTCTCAAGTCTACTAAACCGATTTGACGATTTAAAGTGAGAGAATTGGTTTTGCTGTAAAAAAAATGGGAAAATGCATGCTAAATTATGGGAAAATGCCTGGTAAGTCTATAGGAAATGAATGCTAAATGGTAAAAATGCATGTCATTTGAATGTTTTTGTTTTTTCGAAAGATTTCTTTTATTTGCAGCTTTGAAAATCATTTTTCTTAATTCAGCATGCAATTTCTTTATACTTAGCATGCAATTTCCCTACATTTAGCATGCAAATTTTTCTAATTTTTAACAGAAAAATTCCCATTTTTAGCATGAATTTTCCCATAAATTTGGCCAAATTTAGCAAACATTTTGCCATTTTTGACATGCATTTTTACCATTTGGCATGCATTTCCTATAGACTTAACAGGCATTTTCCCATTATTTAGCATGCATTTTCCCACTTTTACCAAGCGCTTCCCATATAAAATAGCAAACTGCTCATGATGTCAATCGTGATATCCATAGCCGGAAAGATGGACATTGCTTTATCAACTCCGCTTGGTATGAGAATTACGAATATATATTTTATGGCGTCGAGAATTTTTTTCATTACAAACGGAATGACAAAGTTATACCTATATACCCTCTGCAAACTGGTATGGAGGATATAAAAATAATGGATACCCATATTGAAACCAAAAACTTTTCAATTATTGTAAAGATTGCCAATGTTTTGTAAACACCATAACAAAGATTTTTTATTTCTTCTCGAAAAACTAAAAACTATAAAATAACTTTTTTTGTTACTTATTAGAAAAGGCCCCTGGTATCTCTATTTTTTTTTTGTTTTGTTTTTAGTCGGTTTTTTATATTGATTCCACTAGCATAATCAGAGTTCAGATCTAATTTGTACCCTAAATCGCTCCTAAAATCAAAAGAAAAACACTTTTTCATATTCCATACCACTGCATATCATGCTATGAAGTCAAAATTTAATATCGTTGTGAAAATAAGTTCATATATAGTGATGCTTGGTCGAAATAAATGCACTTCACTACCATAATAACATTCTGGTAATCACTTTTTTCGCTGAAAAGTTTTCTAGTAAATTATTTATATTTTCAATTAATCGTATTTAGTCAAATACATTTTAACTTTACTAGTTCTGTGGTTTTCTAGAATAACCGCGTATGTCATAAAATCAAAATGTTCAGGGGAGCCAAAAAACGTTATATTTGAAATTATGGGCTCGATATAACGATTTTAGAACTTTTTATTTAACAGTCCTGTAGTTATGGGCAATAAATACTTTATATAAAATTTTGAGTCAGAAATCTTCAGAGGAATAGATCCTACAGAAAGACGAAAAAACAATATGTAAATTACATTTAAAGTGTGTGCAGATAAAACAACTTATGTCGATAAACGTCGTTTTCTTTGAAAAAGAAAACTACCAATGCAACCACCCATGGTAAACATAAGTTGTTGTTGCTTGAAAAATAGATTTTTTTGTTCGTCAACAAAAAGGTAACGGGAGTTAGGATGAGAATAATAATAACGTATCAAGAATAATAGTGACAAGAAATGACAGAAATAAACACACAAGTTTTGATAAGTGGTTATAAACTGAAAACTAATCCAAAATTATTTTGCATTTTTTCATTAATAACAACGTATGTCGCTATGTGTCGTTTTCTGAGAAAATAATTTGTCAGCGATCAAACGTAGGTTGACATATGTACGTCGTTAGTGCTGCAATTTAATTTAATAAACATTTAAGTTACGTCGTTATTTGAAGAAAAAACTCAGAAATGGTCAATATTTTTTTTTTTTTTTTTAAATTAAACACATGTAAAGAGCATTAAAAATTAATATATTTGGCATCGTTAACTCAAAACTGACAAAAATGGACTTACGCGCTTATTCCAGAAAACCACAGAGGTTCTCTTTTGTAATTTATGAATTTTGAAATAAAGTTCTTTTAAAATAAGTAATTATTTAAATTAGAGTATTAAATAATGTTCTTTCAATGTAGAACCAAAACAAACAAGCACTCTCAGTCGATTGTTCAATGTAACATCCAATTGATCTCGTAAATGTTGACAATCTGCTGCTGAAAGGAATAAAACATTACCGTATGCGTTTTCGTTCATATTAGATTTTCCCATTGAAGTTACACAACTTTTTAAAAATAATTTTTTCAATTGTGGACAAAAGGTGGACAGCATGTTAAAACCATCATTCGTTATGGCGCCTTCAACAAAAGTCAAATTTGGAAATTCATATTTAATATACATATGTGTGTATGGTTAATGCACTGATCAAAGTTTCAACAAAAATTTAAACTTAAAAACTCATCTAACTCGTCGTAATTCAATACTATTCGTGTTTTTTACAATACTTACAATTCCAAACAATCACTATTCTGTTAAGATATAATTATTTGGTGTTCGGCTAACTTCTTGTTCTTTATATTTTAGTTTCCATAGATAATTAATGATCACATCCTGAAATACACAACAGACACGTGAAAGTTAAAATATAGGATTATATTATTAAGAATTTCAACATTGGTTAAATAAGATTTCATTTGCATCAATATTTCTTTGACATTTATTTATATTGTCTTCGGTTTTGATCCGCTTAACAGCTGATTTTTGTTTATTTGCAAAAGTGGTCTAAAAAGCTCTCTCAATTTTTTTTTTAAAATATTGCCAGTGATGCCAACTTTTGAAAGAAGAAAATCGTCAGGAGTAAAGTAATTTTGAATTGTATTATGTTCAAAAAATATATTTACATTTATTGAATCCAAACACTCAATTATAATCGGACTTGAATTTTTTTTTGATTTAAATATGTTTTTCCATACATTTCGTGGGTACTTTACGCACCATGAACTCAAATTTTGAAGTAATCATGAACACTAGTTCTAATTAGGGATGCCAAACGCAAATAACCAAATATCCCACAAACTTAAAATAATATAATTTGTTATTTTTATGTTTTCTAAACTTCAAATTATTATTTCTGACGTTTAAATATCATTTTCAATTCAACTGATAGTTTCTAAATTATAATTGGATATCTGAATTCCGATTTTTAGAATTAATATTTTCTTAATAACAAATGGAAATATATGATTTAAATTTAATTACATTTGCAAAAGGTGCAATATCGTATTTTTGTGAATAGTAATGACTTAGTAATTACAAACGATTTTTAAAATCGCAATCAAATATTTTGTAGTTAAAGCAGAATAATAATTTTATACGTTGAACTGTTTTATAAGAAAAGAAACTCGTTGATACTTCTTAACTCGGCCCTGTGTGCAGTTTTAACATTGTTGTCACATAATACTAAGCTTTTGATATCTAATTGAAATTGTGGATATTCTTGTTAAAATATAATAAAATTGTGGCGCCATCTACTGTGGCATAGTTACACTGAGCAAAATGATACTGTTTATTACTACAAAAAAAAATGTTTTTTTCCCTAAACACAATATTGCAGAATTTTATAAATAAAATGCATAAGGAGAAAACAATTTTAAGCTGATTGACCTTTTATATATTTTGAAACCGATGTCTTCCGATCGGGATGAAATTTGCACCAAGGTTAGTCCTATTAGATAGTAGTTTAGACACAATTTTTCAACAAGATCGGTCCAGATCTCTCTGAGTTAGAGGGGATCAAAATTTGACATTTTGGCCAAACAGGTGTTTTTTCCCATCCTTGTAACTTATTACCTATTGTTCTTAGAAAATTTTCTCCCAAATAGTTTAGATAGCTATTTCTTCAGTATTTCGGGAAAAAATACTTAAAAAAAAATTTTTTTTTGTAGACTTTTTTTTGCTAAATTAAAGCATTTTTTGCCTTTTTTTTTCCAAAAAGGGCATTTTTTTATTTTTTTTATTTTTTCATAAGAAAGCTTAGGATTTTCCTTTAAGAGCTTTTTGGTCGCTTAGTGGGATGGGAGTGGGATATCTATCAAAATAAATATTTTTTAACTCAAGACAACGGTTTTTCAATTTTTCACAAATTCACTATTTTGAATTTTTTCCTATTTGTGTCTAAAACCATACAAATAAAACTTATACTGAGAAACTAGACAAACTAAACTTTCCGAAGGTATGTAACATACCTTCATAACATAACAGAATAGAATGGTTTTCTGTATCCTGAAAGAGTTATTTGCAACATTTCAATCTGAACACGAGGATGTTAGAATTGGCTTCACGAAATTAACCCAAATGAGGCCAAAACATTGCGTTTTGGCAGAAAGCAACGGAACGCACACAGTATTCGTTTGCATTTACTATGAAAATGTTAAACTGATGTTGAAGGAAATCAACTTAAAGTATTTAACAGATGATTCGGCAGAAGATTTACACGATTACCGCGATTGCCTTAAATTGACTATGTGTCCTAATGCAACAACTTCTTGCCACTTAGGTGAATGTACCAATTGCCCGAAAACCACATTCATCAAAGAAAATTTAATCAACTCTTTAGATCGAGAATATATAGAGGAGGTCAAATTTGATTCTTGGATTCAGACTGACAGATGCACATTGAAAACAATCATTTTAAATGTGGATGATTTTGTGGAAGAAATGTGTACAGGATTGCTAAACTTGAGAAACCATGACTTTTTAGTCAAAGATCAATGGTCATTCTTCAAGGATTTGAAGATACATTTGAAGTCTGGTATATTCGTTATTTCATATGATTTCGCAGAAAACTATAAATATGTTCTTCAGGATGCCATACAAGCATTCCACTTCAATAACGACCAAGCAACTATATTCACAGTAGTTATTTACTACATGAAAGATGAAAAACTGGAACACAAAAGTATGGCAATCCGACGATTTAAAACATGATACCGTTGCAGTTTATGAGTACCAGAAGAGAATGCTAAAATTTCTAAAATCTAAATTTACAGTATAGAAGGTATACTACGTTTCGGACGGAGCTCGTCAACATGTTAAAAACAAAAGTAACTTGGCAAATCTTATGGCCCACGAAAAAGATTTTGGAATGCCAGTTGAGTGGCATTTTCATCCTACTCGTCATGGTAAAGAAGCATGTGATGGTATTGGAGCAAACCTTAAAAGAAATGTAGCGAAGTATAGCCTCCAGTGCTCTCATCAAGATCGCATCTTAGATGCGACTGCTATTCCATTGGGCAAAGAGTTATTGTAAAGAAACTAAAATAGTTTTTAGTAGCAAAGAGGATCATCAGGAAACATTGAAAACACTGAAGAGCAGATTCGATGCTACGGTACCAATCGATGGCACCGCTCAATACCATGCTTTTAAACCGCTTGTCGATGGAAGACCCAAGTTGAAAAAGTTTTCTGCCTCTATTCAATGCGATTTCTTTCCAAAGACAACAAATAAACCAGCAGCGAAATCAACAGCTGAACCTAGTAACGCCAAGAAAGGATTGACAAAAAAACGCAGTAAATAAAGGCGACAAAAAAGCTGGATGAAAGACTGGGTATTTAAAAATTTACAAGACTTAAATACTTCATCAGCTACAATAAATTAAGTATAAAAATAGTTATATAAATGGATCTAATGCAATTAAGATTAAATTTTAATAAATTATTTATCTTTTTATACCCTATACCACTATGTGGTTTGGGTATAATGACTTTGTGCTGCTGTTTGTAACAACCAAAAATATTTGTCCTAGACCCATCTTTAATTATACCGATCGAATCAGAATCATTTTCTGAGTTGATTTAACAATGTCCGTCCGTCCGTCCGTCCGTCTGTGTGTCCATGTAAAGCTTGTAATCAAACTGCAGGTCGCAAATATGAATATATTTTGATGAAATTTGGTATATGAGCTTTTATCGGCCATGGGATGAACGCTATTGGTGAGAATCGGTCCATGTTCAGACCTAGCCCCCATACAAATTACCCATATGAAATCGACATAAATTGCCATAAGATCCAAATTGTCATATAGATCTTACTCAAATTGGGTTTGTATGCGTTCATTACATCCACTAATGAGTAGTCCAAAAATGATCCCTTCGACCCCATATAGAGCTGCTTCCCGATCTTCACTTAAATCTATTAAAAAACAAAAATATTGCACTGATTCTTCTCAAATTTTGTTTGTACATATTTTTGCAAAATACAAGAGACTTTACCAAACATGATCAGGATCGGTCCATTTTTGGACCTAGTCCCTTTATAGATATAGCATCCGATATGAACTTTTTCATATCTGCAGCCAAAAAAATTAATAAAAATCCCACTCAAAATTTGGTTTTTGCTTATTTTCAATGTCCAGTTAGTTGGGCCTAAGAGATAGGGTTTCTAAACGCATGGTATAGGGTATCGTATAGTCGGTCTAGACCGACTATAATTTTCTTACTTGTTATTTTTAATATTATTATTATTATACATTAATTTAATTATTATTAAAAATAAATAAAAAATAATAATTTTTCAACATTTCTATAGAAAAAAAGCGATTTTTTTCTGAGGTTAACATATTCTGAGTATTACATTATCGAGGGTATAAAATTTTAGTTAGGTATGTTATATACCTTCGGAAAGTTTAGTTTGTCTAGTTTCTCAGTATAAGTTTTATTTGTAAGGTTTTAGACACAAATAGAAAAAAATTCAAAATAGTGCATTTGTGAAAAATTGAAAAACCGTTGTCTTGAGTTACAAAACATTTATTTTGATAGATATCCCACTCCCATCCCACTAAGCAACCAAAAAGCTCTTAAAGTAAAAATCCTAAGCTTTCTTATGAAAAAAAAAATGCCCTTTTTGAAAAAAAGGCAAAAAATGCTTTAATTTAGCAAAAAAAAAAGTCTACAAATTTTTTTTTTTTTTTAAGTATTGTTTTCCGAAATATTGAAGAAATAGCTATCTATAAACTCTTTGGGAGAAAATTTTCTGGGAACGTATGTTTTGTATGTTATTTTTTTATGTATTGTCGATCTTGTGTTGTAATAATAATAAGTTATTTATAGTTGGGTTCGAGATCATGTATACATTTTCTAATACTAGAAAAGATAATACTTTATGCAATGTAAGAGAAATTTGGAAAAAATTGAAGACAGCGCTAGATGGAGTAGCTACTTTCGAACAAAGCGACTTGTTCATCTTCAGCATCCTTCTGCCTATTGCTTCAACTCATGCTTAATCAACTATTTAACTCAACATTAGAAAGAAAAGAACATGAGAAATGTTTTTTCTTTCTTTTCATACGAGAGTTAGAACGAACAAGCAGAGTTTTTTTCCAATTTATAGCTTTCTCTACATTAACATCGGCTTCACTTGACATGAAATCCCCCATATATATGTATTATAATGCTATCAGCGCAATTATCTTATATATATGTATTAATTAGAATGCTATGAAAACATTGATAAATAATAGTTAAATAAAATAATATATGGATTTATTTCTAATATGCGCTTATTATGGATATACAAATATAGGATATACGTATATTATTTAGAGTATTTTGATATTTGTAACAGCATTGTGTATTTGTAAAATTTTGCGATGTTATAAAAATCGCAGAATATTGATTATATATATCTTTTCTATTTAGTATATGTATGTACATATATGCAAATATTACACACAAAATTTCAAAATCAAAAGTTTGATGTGTTTTTCTTTAAATAAATTAATACATAGTAACTTTTTTTTGGTAAATTTACATTATTATTTTTATTAATAATTAGGTAGATTAGCATTATTTGTCTGCTTGACTGTTTGTCGACAAAATTTTGGATTGATTTTTAACCCTTTTCTCGTGAGCCAATCGATCTGAAGCTTTGCAGGCAGACTCGTGGCGATGGCAAAAATGATCTGACAAATTTTTTTTTTGTGATGCCGAAAGAATGGATACTTTTAAATTCTTCTACCTTTGTTTTTTTGAGTAAGTTTTATTATATTATGACCACAACGACCACAAAAACCACAAGTATAGCTATGACATAAATACAAAATTTTGAATAATAACAGGAACAATATAGAAAAATATATTTTTCAATTTTTTTAAATTTTTCTGTGATGTCTCGGGACCCATTAGGCCCATTTTCATCATTTTTCAAACAGAGACTAAAAATGAGCACCCTAGCTATCCTATTGATGGTGTGATCGTGACAAGAAAAACATAGACAAATCATATTTTTTCAAGACTTTTTTACATCTTCATTCAATTCTGGGGACTTAACCAACCGATTTAGACGCTTTTAAACAGCAAACTTCTTAGGATGTTAACGAATAATTTTTTATGCCAACGAGCACCCTACCTCTCCGATTGGTGTCGTGAACGTAATTTCCACAGACGGACAGACGGACATCGCTATATCAACTGCCATTGTTATAATGATCATAAATATATATATTTTATGGGGTCCAGATCTTTTTCTGATTATTACAAACGGAATGACAAACTTATATACCCTCTGCAGACTGGAGTGGAGGGGTATAAAAGTCACTTGTTTTCTATAGAAATGTTGAAAAATTATTTTTTTTATTTATTTGTAATAACAATTAAATTTATATATAATAATAATAACAATAAAAATAAAAAAAATAATAATATAATAAAATGTAATCTTAATCACATTAGATCCACATATAACATAACTTTTTTTTAATTAATTTAATGTAGCCGGTGAAGTATTTAAGCTTTGTAAATTTCTGAATACCCAGTCGTTCATCCGGCTTATTTATCAGTACTACTTTCTTGGCGTTACTAGGTTCAGCTGTTGATTTCGCATCGAGTGGAGGCAGAAAACTTGGGTCTTCTATCGACAAGCGGTACAAAAGCATGATATTGAGCGGTGCCGTTGATAGTTATCGCAGCATCGAATCTGCTTTCTCATGATCTTATTTACTACTAAAAACTATTTAAGTTTCTTTACAATAATTCTTTGCCCAATGGAATAAAGCAGTCGCATCTAAGATGCGATCTTGATGAGAGCACTGCAGGCTATACTTCGCTGCATATCTTTTGAGATTTGCTCCAATATTATCACATGCTCCTTTACCATAAGCAGTAGGATGAAAATGCCACTCAGCTGGCATTCCAAAATCTTTTTTATGAGCTATAAGATTTGCGAAGCTACTTTTGTTTTTAAATGTTGACGAGCTACGCCCGAAACGTACTGTAAATTTATATTTTAGATATTTTAATATTATCTTCTGGTACTATAAACTGCAATGGTCTCATGTTCTAAATCGTGGGATATGATTGCCACACTTTTGTGTTCCACTTTTTCATCTTTCATGTAGTAAATAGCTATTGTGAATATAATTGCTTGGTCGTTATTGAAGTGGAAAGCTTGTCTGAAAGATTTCGCCAAACTTCAAATGTATCTTCAAATCCTTGAAGAATGACCATTGCACTTTGACTAAAAAGTCATGGTTTCTCAAGTTTAGCAAGCCACAAAATCATCCACATTTAAAATTATTGTTTTCGATGTGCATCTGTCAGACTGAATTATGGATTCAAATTTGACCTCCTCTATATATTTTCGATCAAAAGAGATGATTAAATTCTCTTTGAAGAATGTGGTTTCCTGGCAATTCGAAGATTCACTTAAGTGGCAAGAAATTGTTGCATTAGGACACATTTTCTTTTTTCATTTTCCATTTTTCATTTTCCATTCTGCATTTTTCATTTTCTATTTTACATTTTTCATTTTCCATTTTCCGTTTTTCATTTTCCATTTTTCATTTTCCATTCTCAATTTTTCATTTCCTATTTTCCATTTTTCATTTTCCATTGTCATTTTTCAATTTTCTATTTTCATTTTCCATTATTCATTTTCCATTTCCTATTCTCCATTTTTCATTTTCTATTTTACATTTTCCGTTTTTCATTTTACATTTTTCATTTTTATTTTTCATTCTCCATTTTACATTTTCATTTTCCATTGGAAAATTTCCATTTTTCGTTTTAATTTTTTCTTTCATTTTGGCGATTTTTTTTATTAACGTGATGAAGATAAAAAAAATGTGGCAATACTACTAGCATGAGCTATGTTATTGTGTTCTTGGTATTGTTAATATATATGCATATTATTTTTGTGGAATTTTTTTATGTTGTTGTACAATTATTATGTTCAACCACTTAACTGTTACAACAAACACACTTGGTTTTATGTTTTTTTTTTTAGAGTTATCTACATATTTTTGCTCGTATCTAATCATAATGACGCCCGATGTAGCCCATTTTCAATACCAACCTGCTGGGAATTATGGCAAATGATATTTTTGGAACCTTATCCAGTTAGATGGCTTTTTTTGTGAATGAGCGTGATTTCAACAGATAGACGGACAGACGGACATCGCTATATCGACTCGAGCTGTGACAAGGATCAATAATATATATACTTTATGGGGTGGGATATTAGTTTTTCGATGCGTTACAAACGGAATGACAAACCTATATATACCCTCTGCCACTGACGTGTGGAGGGTATAAAAACATAAAGATCGAAAATAAGATTTTTTATTTTTATAGAAAATTATGAAATTATTAATTAAATTATTATTACAAATAAACTAAAAAACAGTCGAGATCAAGTTCTTGTTGTGAACAGACGTGTTCTTTAATACTCGCATTACTACTGTGTTACATTAGTGTTACATTAATGCAATTCTTTAAAATTTAAAAATAAAAAAAAAAAAAACAACGAAAAACAATAACAATAATAACATAGTTAAAAAAAAAAAAAAAACAAAAAAACAAAATTAAACGTACACTAGTTAGTGACAATGTGAACGCAAATAGCGTTAAAAGAATGAGCAAAAGAAAAAAAACAAATTACAATGATGTGCCTAGTGCATTACATTCAAGTAACTATTTCTCCCCTCTGCAAACAATTGATGATGACACATTAGATGATGACGAAATAATAGTGGAAAAAAACGTAAAAATCCATGTACCACCAATTACAATTTTAAAATGTAAAATCGAAGAAGTCCATGAGCTATGCAAGCTTAGTAAAATCGTCGATTATGCAATTAGAAAAATCTCAATTGGCCTTAAATTGTTCCTCAAGACCAAAACAGATTTTGATACAGTTTCCAATCTACTGTTAAATAAATATGAGTTTTTCACCTACGCAACCAAACATGAAAAACCATATAAAGCTCTTATATTCGGTCTTGATAAACAAGATCCAATGATTGTAAAGAAGAGACTGACTGAAATAGGTCTAAAATGTTTAGATGTTAAAATTGTTGTTAAAAACAATTTATACAACTCAGAATATGTCATATATGTAGTCTACTTTCAACGACAAACAATTTCTATGAAGGAATTAAGACAAAATTATGCAGTAATTGATTATATAAAGGTGAGGTGGGAATTCCAAAATGCAAAAAAGTCGAAGATTACACAATGCTACAACTGCCAAATGTTTGGCCATGGTTCAAGTCGTTGTAAAGTTAAAACATTTTGTGCAAATTGTGCCGGCCAACATAAAACATCTGACTGCACCGAAACAACTGTTAAGTGTGCAAACTGCAATGGTCCACATAAGTCCACCTCCGATCAGTGCCCGAGTAAGGTAAATTATATAAATGTTCGGCAACGTACACAACCAACCCCAAGGCGTCATACACATGGTAATGCTGCACGCATCCCTACAAGAAACTACAACAGCAACTTTCCAAACACACTTCGTCAAAATGTTCCTGTTCACACTGGAATTTGGCAAACCCAGACAGAATATACCAATAGTGGAATTAACCGCGGTATCCAAGGAAACTATAATGAATTATTTACCCCCCAGGAAATAAAAAATTTAACATTAGAACTAATTACCTTAGAAGTTGTAAGAATAAATCAGACCAGTTTGAGGTTATTACAAACCTTGCAGTTAAATTCTTAACATAATGATTTACAATGATATTAGTATAGTAACGTGGAATGCAAGAGGCATCCGTAGAAAAAGCATAGAACTCTTCCAATTTTTAGTAACCAACGGTATACACATTTGTTTACTTACTGAAACTGGGTTAAATTCGAATATATCTATAAGACATAACGACTTTTATGTATACAGAAACGATAGGATAACATCTAGAGGGGGTGGTGTAGCACTTATTATTAAAAAGAACATACCTCATCAACTTCTTCCTATTATAAATACTAATGTTATTGAAAATATTGGTATTAAATTATTTACTAACAATTATAGTATTAATATATTTTCATGCTATTTCCCAGGTGGTTTAGCCGGAGAAGATGGTATAAGAAAACGTCTCTTTGCTTCTGATATTCAAAAACTTACTTGTAACAATAGATACTTATTAGGAGGTGACTTTAATTGTAGGCACCAATCTTGGGGCTGCGTCAGAGCAAACTGTTGGGGCAATATTTTGAACGAAAAATTAGACTCTAATAATATCGATATTATATACCCATGCGAACACACATATATACCAGCAAGTGCAAATAGGCAAGGCTCCACCTTGGATCTATTCTTAACAAATTTGTCACATATACTGTCTCCTGCAATAGTATTAAACGACCTAAGCTCCGATCATCTACCCGTTAAAATCTCATTGACTAGCTCCTACAATACCACAACAACTTTTAACTATGACTTCAATAATGCCAACTGGATTATTTACGCCAGACATATTAATAGAAATCTCAATATTCCTGATATAAACAATATAAGATGTAATGAACATATTGAAAGTTTGATTACAAATTTTAAAAATGTTATACAAAATGCAATAGAATGCAGTGTACCCAAGAAATACCCCTCTTATATTAACATACCCCTACCACAATTCTTAAAAGAGATAATCCAAGAGAGGAACAGTTATAGACGAAACTGGCAACGTTATAGAAACCTAAATGATCTGCACCAAATGAAGATATTTAATATTTTAATTCACGAAGAAATTGAGAAATTTAAAAACATATCTTGGAATTATTTATTGTCTGGGTTAGACAAAGGCTCTCCTCCTTTTTGGAACTTAACCAAAATTTTGAAAAAAAAGTCTAAAAATATTCCAATACTAAAAATTAATAACTCTCGATTTACCACCAACCAAGAGAAATGCAAAATCTTGGCTCAAACTTTTGCTTCAAATAATTCGATTTCAGAAAATCTTGGTGACCCTATTTCAGAAGCTCTAGTCAACGATGCTGTTGCATCATTCAGGTCACATGTAAACAGCACAACTGATATGCAAACAAATGGTTCCGAAATTTCGGCCATTATTAAATCTTTGAAAAATAAAAAATCACCTGGAATTGATGGTATTAATAATAGATGTCTAAAAGCTCTCCCCCGAAAAGGCATTAAATTTTTAACAGTTTTTATAAATTCCTGCTTAAAATTATGTTATTTTCCTTTAGAATTTAAAGAATCTAAAATTATTCCAGTTAAAAAGCCTGGTAAGGATTCTAGTAATCCCCTTTCTTATCGACCTATCAGCCTACTGTCATCGGTGGGCAAAATTCTTGAAAAGGTTATCAAATATAAATTGCTAGAATTTATTGAAATCAACAATATCTTTCCTTCTCAACAGTTTGGCTTTCGTAGAGAGCATAATACCTCACATCCACTGATCCGAATAAGGGACTTAGTTAATAAAAACTTCAGAGACCAAAAATCGACTGGAATGGTACTACTGGACGTCAAGGCCGCTTTTGATTCAGTATGGCATAAGGGCCTAATTTTTAAAATGCTAAATTATAACTTTCCTGTTCAGCTGACTAAAATAATCTATAGTTTTTTATCCTGTCGAACATATAAAGTTCACATTGGTTTTACTTGTTCTGAAATTTTTCCTATCACTGCAGGGTGCCCTCAAGGTTCTTGTTTATCACCTATTTTATACAACTTGTATACATCTGACTTTCCACAATTAGATCATTGCACTATGTCTATATTTGCTGATGACACTGCGATACTTTGCTCAGAAACTCTGTCTTCTGATGTTATAACACATCTCCAAAATGCTTTAGCTGAATTACAACGTTATTTTAATAAATGGAAAATAATGCTCAACTATGATAAAACACAATGTATATATTTCACTAGAAAACGTAAATCATGTTTTTTTACCACAACAAAATATTAACATTAATAATAATTCAATTTCATGGAAAAATGAGGTTAAATATTTAGGTGTTGTACTCGATCCTAAAATGAAGTTCAAAAACCATATTTCATACATAGTTAACAAAGTTAAATTGCATACCCGTATCCTTTATTCTTTTATAAATCGGAATTCAAGGCTTAGCATTGATAATAAAAAATTAATATTAAAGGCTATTTTTCATGCTGTAATATTTTACGCAGCTCCAGTTTGGTCTACCAGTGCTAAGTGTCATATACAAAAATTGCAAGTTTCGCAAAATAAGTTATTAAAGTTAATATACAACTCGCTCTACAGAGCGCCTTCATGCGCTTGCAAATGTAGAACTAGTTAAAGTTAAGATTGAAAGACTTACTCAAAATTTTAATATCAGATGTCTAAACTCTGATAATACTCATATTAATGAGTTAGCATCATCGTAGTTAGTTCGTAGGATAAGTAGTTTTTATATAAAAAAAAAAGTATCAAATAGGTTTTTGTAATTTTTTCCTCCATGATTATTTTAATATGTATATATGCTTAAAATGTTTATAAATACTAACTAATTATTAAGTAGAAAAAGGAAATCTTGAACTCTTTATAATGTAAATTATAATTATATTGATATGTAAAATGATAAAGATGTAAATAAAATTGAATTGAATAAACTAAAAAGTAACATTTCAACATTTCTATAGAAAAAAGTGATTTCTTTCCTGAGGTTGACATATTGCGGGTATTACAGTATCGAAGGTATGAAATTTAAGTTAGGTAACGCTCTATTTTTAAGGTTTTAGAAACACTTACACACTAATAGGAAAAAATTTCAAATTAATGCATATGCTAAAAATTGAAAAACCATTGTCGACCAAAAATTTCTTAAAGGAAAAACCTTAGCTTTCTTTTGAGCCAAAAAATTTTGTTTTTTGCAAAACAAGTCAAACAAATTTTAATTTTGCAAAAAATTAAAAAAAAAAATTTTTATTTTTATTTCCCGAAAGATTGAAGATATGGTCATCTAAACTATTTGGGACAAATTTTGCTAAGAACAATCGGTAAAAAGTTACATGGATGAGAAAAACACCTGTTTGGCCAAAATGTCTAATTTTGACCCCCTCTGACTCAGAGAGTTGTTGACCGATCTTGTTGAAAAATTTTGCCTAAACTATCCAATAGGACTAACCTTGGTGCAAATTTCATCCCGATCGTAAGACATCGGTTTCAAAAGTCTGGTCACTTGACATGAAACGCTCCATATATATGTACATACATTTCTATATGATAGCAGAACACCAAATAACAAGAATGAAATAGGAAATAAAATAATGTAACCCATAAAAACAAAGTTTTTATTAAAACTCTTTCTTTCCTTATGCATATGAGTTTTGAAACTCCCCGTGACTGTGCCTGACTGCGTGATTATTTTAAAATTAATCTTTGGTCACAAGTCTATCGACAAAGTTTCAGATTGATTGGATGAGGGGAAATCTGTTTTAAATCTCTCCGTGACTGTGCGTGACTAAGTCAAAGTTAATCTTTTTTCACAGCAAGTGTATGGACCAAGTTTTAGATCGATCGGATGAGGGGAAATGACATTTACATCATTCCGTGACTGTGCGTGACCGTGCGTGACTACCCCAAAATTGTTCTGTACTCTCAAAAAGACTATGAGCCAAGTTTCAGATAATTGGATAAGGGGGAATGGGGTTGACCCACGACAGACAGACAGACCGAAAGACAGAGAGTATGATTCAAAAGAAAGAGTTTAATGAAACGGTATTTTTGTTTTGCCAATTTATAAAATATATTGTAAAAGCCGACTTTGTTGAGAAAATTTTATTTTTAAGTTTTAAATTTAAAAGGTTAACCGAAATTTTTTCACTGATATCGGATATGTATGTATGTATCTTTATTTACAAATATAAAATAACATTTTTAAATAAAGAAAGAAAATAAATATTTAACAATGACATATGTATGTCGTCTGTTATAAATATCTTATATATATTTACGCTGATCCCTGACTCACTGACTGACTGACTGATTCTGAAACGCTGAAATAATACACACACATAGCACTCCCGACAAAGCTATGTGAAATACACAAACAAAATTAAATCTTTCTCATTTTATACAAACCCACACACAATTTTCTCTCTTCTTTGTTACCGACCAGTGCTGCTAATAAAATCTTCTGAAAAACTACAATTTTGGAAACTAAATCGCCAAAATTGTCATTTTTAAAACAAGAAATTGTCAAGAAAATTTTACCGCTTATAAAACTCGAAAAAATATTACAAAAGGAAGCAATAAAATTTATTTATATCATTCATATTACGAATATTATTACAGCATTGGTTATTTCTATATATAAAAATGTATTAGTGATGAAATTTCAACGAAAAAAATTTAACACAGCAATCAACTAAATAATTTATTGACATGTATCTATAGCTGAAACATATAAAATATGTTTAAAGTATCGCCGTAATTTAAACTTAAATCTTAAATGGAGATGCTATTCAAGGTGTTTCCGTTTTGAAACGACTTGACCCAGAATTAAATCTATACATATTTTGTAATTTACATTTACACTGAACTAAAGCTATCAATTTTCGATTTCAGTCGATAGACCGCTCTCATTGTGTCAAGACCGAATACGCATAAATCAAACTCAGTGCAAGCAATTACTATAATACAAACGTGTTATCTCAATATATATATACATATCTCTTTTAATAAAAAAAAAAAAAAAAAAAAAAAAACAATACAATTAAATTGATTTTAAAAAAATTACTAAAACAAATAATTATATCCAATAATGGATAAATTATCGGAACCGCCAGATCGTGGTGGTCAGCCACTCATTACGTTTGATAAAACAAAGAAACCGACGATAATTTCTACTGGAGAAAAATTTTTAATTATGCAAAGATTGAACGACAAGGAGGATTGTACGGACACACTTGCCAATGTCTCACCCTTTTTAATAAAAAAAGTAGTAGACAGTGTCGCAGAAGGAGAAGTACTTCAATGTAAAAAGCTAATTAATGGAACTATTCTTATTCAAACTAAATCTTTCGTCCAAGCTAGTAAATTAATTCAGCTCACTTCTTTATCTCCTGAAATCAAAGTTGATATTAAAGAACATCAAACTCTAAATTTTGCAAAGGGAGTAATATATTCAAATGATCTTCGCGGAATAAACGAGTCCGAAAATTTATCTGAACTGAGAAAACAAAATGTTACGCAAGTAAATAAAATATTAAAAAATGTTAACGGTAATTTAATCGAAACAGGTCTCATCGTAATAACCTTTGCTGCAACTAATATTCCCTCTGACTTAGCTATTGGATACGAAAAAGTTAAAATACGTCCGTATATTCCACTTCCATTAAAGTGTAAAAATTGTCTACAGTATGGACATGTATCCAAATTTTGTAATAATGATAAACTATGTGTCAACTGCTCAAACGGTTTCCATACTAATGAAGAATTAAAAGAAAAATGTGAACTTCCATCCTCTTGTATTAATTGCAAAAACGCCAAAATTGAAAACTCAAAGCATGCTACAAATGATAGATCCTGTCCAATTTTTCTTAAAGAAAAGGAAATCCAAGCAATCGCTACCCTTGAGAAAGTTGGGAAAAAGAAGGCTGCCGCTATATACAGACAACGTCATAATCAACAAAATGCACTATACTCTACAATAACGAAAAGCAATAACAACGATAAACCCTCCACATCCTCCGTTCGTACAATGCTAGCACCAAAAACAAATCCGCGTTTTGTAAAAGACTACTCCGACGTCATAAGTGATACTAACTCTGAAATGGAAACCGACCGACAAAGCAACTCATCTCAAGCAGCAAACGAAAAGAACAACAACCCAATAATCCTACCTAAAAATGCAACAAAGAGATTAAGAGACAAAGTTAAAGAAGCCACTCGAAAATCCAAACGGTTAAACACAGGAAAATAATTTTAATAATAAACTCTCTCTATAATGGCAAAATATACTAAAATAACCATAATCAAATTAATATCAATATTAACATTTCTTACATTTAGCTTTAATAATAATTTCTCACTCTTATATTTCCCACTATTTATACCCTATATTAAAACCATTTCTCTTAATTACCAATATTCAACTCTCCTTCAATATTACACTAAGCCTATCGGTACCAAATATTTAGTATATCATCTCATATCTAACTGTAAATCCATTTCTCATTTTTATAGTCATATTTCTAACTGGTGTCTATTAAATATAATTTTCTTACTATTTCTTTTTAAAGTACAAAATATACTCTTGACCAATCTCTCTTTTCTTTTCTCAAATATATGTATATCAGATACCATACAATATTGTATAAATGTAATTTATATCCAACATGTAACATTATGGCTGTTCACGCATATAACTAAAAAAAGACAATTGCTTTATAGAAAATCAAAAAAACCAATATACACTTTAAAATTATATATTGACACTTAACATTGTACAATGGAACATGAACGGTTATTTAAATAATTATAATGAGCTACAATTGTTAATTAAACTATACAGTCCAAAAATCATTTGCATCCAAGAAACTCACATACATTCCCACCTAAATATTCCTATACCAATTAATTATTCCCTTTATGCTATTAATACTTCAACTACCAGATATGGAGGAGTTGCAATACTTGCACATAAATCCTTACAACAAAGACAATTTACGATACCAAATGACTTTGACTCAATATGCGTTGAGATAATATCAAAAATAAAATTTAATATTTTTAGTGCCTACATTCCACCCCCATCTAAATTCAGCAATAGAAATCTTAGCAACGTTTTTATCTCAGACACACCAACTCTTATTACAGGTGACTTCAACAGTTCACACAAAAATTGGGGATCAAATTCCAACAGCCGTACAGGTATTATTTTATCAGATTTCATTAATAATTCAAGCTTAGTATTACTAAATGACAAATCACCGACTCACTTGCACACTAATGGAAATTTTTCACATATAGACATAACTTTTTGTTCACCCATTATAGCTACCCAGGCCGAATGGAAAACTGAAAATAATCTTTGTGGTAGTGATCATTACCCAATAATTATATCGCTATTCCCCTTATCTATTACTCAAAACACACTTACTAAAAATAAATTTAACACCAAATATGCTAACTGGACAAAGTTCAAAAACTATTGTTATAACTTCAACCTTAGTAGACCCGTCTCTACCAATATAAATAAAGAAGCCGCTAATATTTCCAAATCAATAATACAAGCAGCCAATGTATCTATCCCCCAATTCCGAACCAATCCTAAAAAAGTCCCATGGTGGAATAGTGAACTAGAAAAGCTAAAAGCAGAAAAGAATAGGCTTTGGCATATATTCAAAAGGAACATTAACCAAACAAATCTGTTAAACTATAAAAAATCAAATTCTTTATATAAAAGAAAAATTAAATTAACCAAAAAAGACTCTATCATCTCCTTCACTTCTACAATCAATCCAAATACACCTGCTGACAAAATATGGACAAATATTCGAAATTTTACCGGCTACAAAAAATCACAAAATATACACTGCATAACTTCACTGGATAACCCTAACGTTAAGATTACAGATAACATGGAAATGGCGCAGGAATTTGGAAGATTCTGGTCCGACAATTCATCTGATTTAAATTTTTCAAATAATTTTAGAGCAAACAAACAAAATATGGTTTCAAATCTTCCTACAACTATACCTTGCGCTGAGGCACTAAGAATAGAAGGCAATATAAATATCGTTGAGCTAAGTTCCACCTTAAGTAAATTAAAAGGAAAAACCCCGGGAATGGACAGGATCTCGTATCCAATGTTGAAAATGTTACCTTATCAACTAAAAGTAAGAATTTTAAACCTTTATAATAATATACTTTCCAATTACATTCCTCAACAGTTCAAAAATAGCGTAGTTATAGCCATTCCTAAGCCCGGATATGACAAAACTATGATGAAGTCATATCGACCCATTTCGTTGAACCCTTGCTTATCCAAAGTTTTAGACAAAATCATTGCCAATAGGTTATGGTGGTTTATTACAGCAAATAAACTGCTTAATAACCGGCAGTTTGGTTTCAGAAAAGGGAGCTCGACAATTGATAGTCTACTTTATCTAGACTACCAAATCACTAATTGCCTCTCATCACGTAAACATGCGAACATATTATCACTTGACTTTGAACGAGCATTTGATAAAGTAGGAATTCATTCAATATTGGATCAGTTAATAGAATGGAAAGTCGGCCCAAATATTATACGATACGTGTTTAATTTTATGACTAAGAGAAAAATAACAGTACGAATCAAAAATTGTTACTCAAACTCCTTCCCTCTACATAATGGAATCCCCCAGGGATCCCCCTTATCAGTTATTCTTTTTGTGATAGCATATAATAAATTATGTTCAATCATTTCCCTTCATAAGGAAATTGATTTCTGTGCATACGCCGACGACTTTAATTTAATTATTCGTTCGGACAGAAAGATAAACACTGTGCTGAATTTGGACAATCTATTTAATGACATTAAAAATTGGTGTAATGCAACTGGAGCTACACTCTCTACCACAAAATGTAAATATATACATGTTTGTAGACTTAAAAACTGTCATTGCGAAATTCGTTCATCGAACATCGTAATTTCAAAAACGGATACTCTGAGGATACTTGGCGTAACCATTAATAAGAGATACAAATGGAACGATCACATTGACAACCTAACAACTGCCCTAACACACCGGCTAAACATTTTAAAATGTCTTGCTAGCACAAGATTTAACTGCAATGCAATCTCTCTCATTTCAGTTACCAAAGCCCTTATAATCTCAAAAATAAATTATGGTCTTCCACTCTATGGATCAGCTCCTAGATCCCAACTTAGAAAAATTGATTCAATAATTAACTCAGCTGTTAGAACTTCACTCGGCGCTTTCTGTTCTACGCCAATAAACAATATGTTGTTTGAAGCTAACATTAAACCATTAAATACACAACGAGAAATTGAAACTACAAAACTCGTTCGTATATTGTTATATAATACCAATACTCCGCTACATCAGATAGCAAAGAAAGTTAAAATTTCAAAAAAAATACCCAAAGTACCATCAGCCATTTACAGGACAATACGAAATTGTAATCAATTAGACATCCCTTTACATATTCCTAAGAACAGGATGAAACAGCTCCCCCCTTGGTCATCAGATCCTACGACCATCGATATATCCCTGCATGAACTATCAAAATCCACTACTGATATATCTCAATTTAATATAATGTTTAGCACGATCAAAGATAATCTTAAGGATTTTCAATTTTTATACACCGACGGATCCAAAACTGATTTTTCAGTAACATTTAGCATTACAACAGAAAATACTATTATTAAAATTTCAAACTTACCAACCCACAGCTCCATATTTTCGGCCGAATTAATAGCAATTTATGAAGCTGTATCATATGTGAAGAATAAGCAAGGAAAATTCGCTATATGCTCAGACTCTCTATCATCAATACAAGCAATACAGAATGTTTCAAATAATGGGTATTACATTTCCAACATTAGGAGCACTCTAACTGCAAAATCTCCAAAAATTATACTAATTTGGGTCCCTGGACACAGCCGAATAAAGGGAAACGAATTTGCGGATCTTGCAGCCAAGGCTGCTGCGAAACATCCTTTACATTTAACTCAAAACTTCAATCGAAAAGACTTGCTATCATTAATTGACAGAAAATATTTAGAAAATGAACAAGACCTAATTTTTGACGCAACGTCTACCTGGTATAGAAATATTAATCGAAATATGAAAACCATTTACAGCTACATGAACGACAATATGAAGAATGTTAGTAGACTAGATTGTACTAAATACCAGCGATTACGCCTAGGTCATACTAGAGTCACACATGGACATTTATTTAATAACAACACCACACCTTTTTGTAACTGTAACATCCCATATCCCACAAATCCATCACATTTCCTTTGTGACTGCCCGAAAACTAATAACTCCCGTAAAGCCATATTTCAAATTTCCGACCCTTTGTATCCACTGTTCCATCCTTCTATAGATAATATTGCCCTGTTGACTAAATTTCTCAAAACATCAAATCTTTACAATGAAATATAAAACATGTAAATATGTATATACGTATTATCTTTAAGTTATTAAATAAATTATAATATTTTATTTTAATACAAAGAGCTGAAGGCCTACGATGCTATTGCTCTCAACTACGTTTTCTTATAATTTGTAATTATAAGTTAAACGAACAATAAATAAATAAATAATTTTCGATTTACAACCCATTAATTGTTAACCCTTGAAATCGTAATTTTATACTCCTGAAAATTTAAAATCTTCAATCATCATTTTAACAAATTTAAAAAATCATTTTAACAAATTGAAAAATCGTCGAAATTAAAATAAGTCGTCAAAATTAACAGCACTGCTAACGACAATAGCACTACATATGCAGATTTCGAAAAAAAATGCAAAAAATGCATCAAAAAACTAATATCTATTCAAATTCTTCGTTAAATTCCCTTTGTTGGTCAATGAAAAAATTCTGCAAAAAAAGTAATGAAGGAAATTTTAAACATTTTTATTTTTCTCATTTAACATCGTCCGATATGCATATATACTTTTTTTATCAAGCTAAACTTTACCGATTGTCTGTTTTGTTTTTCATCTCAAAATTGTTTTGAATTGTTAGGAGTGCTTTCGCTCAGGTTCTCTGATGGCCAGCACTTACCAAAGAGTATGCTTTTTTTGATAAATATTTGAGAAAAAAGAGATCTTCAATGTGCATTTTGTTGTTGTCCAATGTATGATTTCATTTAAAGCTCTGTATTGAAAAGCACTTGAAAAAATAGTGCAATATTAAGTTTAAAATTTAAATTATTTTGACTTTGCTTAATTAAATTACATTGTAATTTCAGAAGAGAGGTGGGAAAATAATTTTTTTCACTCATAATATTAATTTTTGCATAATTTGCATTCAAAAAATTTTGGCAAACATAAATTACGTAAATAGGTATATTTAAGATTTTAATTTGAATAATTTATTAAAATTATCATAGAAAAATTAAAGGCGATTTGGAATAATAATTTTGTTTTTTAAGTAAAACTAATACGCCCTTATTTTTTTTTTTTTTTTTTTTGGATTTATAGATAACTGGAAAGAATGTTCTCTTTTTGCAGTTTACATGTATGATGAACTATGAAATATTTTTTTCTCTTTTTTGCAGGTGTATTGGTGTTTGCACTTCCTTAAGGGGTGGTAGGTTTTAAAACCTTTTTTTGCATTTCTCTTTCTGAATGCACAACATATCGAGAGTGTTGTATCAAAACTTTAAGTAAATCAGAGAAAAACTTAAGAAGATACAGCGTTTCCAGCGACCGGCCTCATACAGTATATTATATATAAATCATATTATATAAATTCGAAGTCCGTCAACATCATAACTCAAAATCTACTTGACCGATTCTTTTGCAATTTTATACACTACATCTACACATATCTCATCACGTAACCACGAAGGGTTTTTTTAATTCCATTTTCTTTCCCATTTTTTTAACAACAAATTCCCGAAATTGTATAGCAAAAATCGTTTTTCACTCCAAAATGCTGCCAAAAAAAAAAAAAAAAAAAAAATTTAAAAAACTCTTCGTCACCTTTGAAACGCGTTTCGATTTATTATTTCACATGATCCGGTAACGAGTTATGATGTTCACCGCAAAACAACAACGCCGCCGGAGATTCGCTGTCACGGACTTATTTATTAAAATTTTTAATTTAAATTTTTTTCGAAGATTCTTCAAATATAATGCTATAACATATATATGAAATAAATAATCCAACATTATTCATATCTTCAAAAAAGAACTATGAAAATACGAGTTTTTTTTAACTTCTAAAACCTTACCCCCCTTAAGAAACTTTTAGGAATCTAAACGTTTTTTTTTTCTGTGCTATTCTATTTTTCTACAATAAAATGGATTTAGGTTATAGCGAACTCGGCGGGACCGGCCAAATTAGTTCCTTATAGACTAAGTTCGTTATAATCGTAGTATTTTTTTGATTTGTCCGAAAGGTTTAAAAAGTTTTTTTAGTTGAATAAGTTCATTTATTTTGGGGCATTTTAAAAAGTTATAAAACATAAATTAAATTACCAAAAAGATACATATTAATTGTTTGTCTTAATAAGACTAAAATTACCGAGTTTCTATCAAAATAAAATTTTTTTTAAAATCATATAATATGAAAAACTCATTATGTATAGAAGCAGAAAGTACAATGCAAAGGTTGGCTACTGGCAAACTTTTACGAAAATATACATAAAAGGACCTTTTACAAAACTTCATTTGAAAATCGACGTTTTTGTTTTGTATTAAAATTAAATGAAAATAAAATTAAATTACATTGAAATTAATTTTTTTTAAATATATAAAATATACGAAAATTCTGAAATGAAAAAAAAAATTTGTTTGTTAAAGTCAAAAGTTTGATATAAACACTGTTCGCTATAAGAGAAGCAATTTGTATGAAAAATATGATTAAAACTCTTGGGACCGAAGAAATTCTTCGCTATAAACAAAAATTTATTACAACCAGGGTTCGTTATAAGCGAACTCCATTGTATTAAATTTTAATAATTTTGGGAATCTCCAATCTCCTCACTTTAGCCGGCCTTCCCATGTTCAAGTCAAATTGATCACACATCCAATAGTCAAAAAATTGTTAAGCAACTGTCCCATTGAAAAATTGAAAGAGAGAATTGAAACGTATGATTGTTTAGTAAAAATGAGTAAAAAAGTATGAGTGCATTACAACCTGAAAGCCAAAAATATAACGTGTGAAGGCCGGGTAATATCTTAAATATATTTACGCTGATCCCTGACTCACTGACTAACTGACTGACTGACTGACTGAGAAACTGACTGATTCTGTAACGCTGACCAAAATGATGCGGTTCTAATTCCTAGGATTGATCTCGCCTCAACCGACACCACATTACCTTTCATATTAAAACGCCGCCAGTTTCCAGTAATTCCTGCATACGCAATTACCATAAACAGGGCTCAAGGCCAGTCATTTGATTTGGCATTAATTTGGAGACCGCGGTATTTTCACACGGCCAACTGTCTGAAGCCTAATTGAAATTCACTTAGAATATTGTTTTGTTCAACCCAATTTGTCAGCCTAGAATTTATAATTCCCATAAAAAGTTTTGCCACACAGTTCATAAAGGAAATTCCTCTGTAATTGCAAGTCGAATTTATGTTTCCTCTTTTATAAATGGGAAATATAATACTGCGCTCAAACTCCTATCCTACCTTTCCCGTTTCAAAAATTATATTAAAGGCATTCGAAAGTTGTGTAAGAAATTCGTCTGTAGCATATTTAAACATTTCATACGGCACTCTATCAGCTCCAGGGGCTTTATCTAATTTTGTCTTTTTGATGATGTTTTTAATCTTCTGTAGAGTAATTTTTTTGTCCAAATCATAATCCACATGATACATTGGTGCATATTGAATGTCTTTTGACAAATTCGGTTGGTTAAGTAACGACTCGAAATATTTTCTAAATTTATCAGCCGGTATAGATGTTCCAATTTCAAGACAATCACCTCTTATTTCTCTAGCTAATTTCCACCATTCCTTAGAATCATTTATCTTATTGATTTTATTGTTAATTTCATCATAATACTCCTTTTTTCGTTTTCTACATTCTCTTACGTACTCAAAATTTGCCTGCAGGTATTTGTCTTTATCTTGTGGATTATTTGTTTTTCTAAATTCATTAAGCGATTCGAATGCTTTTTCTCTCGCGTTCATACATTTGAAATTAAACCATTTGGATTTGAATTTGGGGGTATTTTTAAATTGATGGGTGTTTGGTAAAGATTTATTGATTACATCTATCAGTTGCTTTAAATTCATAAATCCTCCTTGGACATTTTGCAAATTTTTGTTGAGATTTTGTTGATAATTTTCTTTGTATGAATCTTTCCATCTAAGCTTTGGCATTAGATTTAACTTTTTATTATCTTCACAGGTATTTTTGATACACAGCTTCAACTTAAGTGGCATGTGATCTGACCATATTTTTGATTCAATTTCAAAATTCTGAATATATTGTAGAACATCACGTGCGGTGGCACAAATATCATTTACAGAGTTGCCCACGTTGCTCATAAAAGTATATTCACCGTTTTCATCACCCAATGTGCGGCCGTTTAATATTATAAAACCATAATTATTGCATAAGTCTAGTAGATTTTTGCCTTTTGCGTTAACAATATCATCTTTAGATTTTCTCTCATTGAGACCTGATATAAAATTGTTTATATGAATTTCTTCTAAATCTTGTTGCAGTCTGCCGATACGCACATTCATGTCCCCAACTCTTATGGCATTATCGACTTGATTATTTTCAAAAAAGTTTTTCAGCACATCAAATTCATTACACCAGTCTGCTCCTCTATTATATACTGGAATAATACTAAACTTAATTAAGTTTATTTGCATTTTAAAAATTACTGTGTCATTTATTACATTATGCTAACAGTATGCTACACGCTTGTTTGACAAACTTTTCTTGAAACCATAGACACAACCACCACTTGCTCTACCACGTATACTTGAACGATTTGCTGGTTTCCAAAACAATTCAAAATTAGTAAAATATTTTCTCCAATTCTCTATATTCTGTTCTTCTATATGAGTTTCAAATAAGGCAATTACATCAAAGTCACAAAAATATTTAAAAAATTCTGGAAACAGACATTTGTTACCTAAGCCGTGAATGTTATAAGCTAATATATTTAAATAATTATTTTGAAATTTTAGTTTTTTGACATTGAGTTTTTTAGTAGATTATTATAGTTTATATTAATTTTGTTAATTTCATTTTTATATAATTCTTTTAAAATATCATATCCTTCTCTTTCGCCGCATTTTAAAACCTTATTTTCGCTCCACTTAAACCATTTATCTTTAATTTTAATCTGGTCATTAACAACTGTTACTCGATGCAATTCGCTTACCCCTTTTAGCTCTTTTTTCATTTGAAGTATTGCCCTTTTATCTTTTTGATATCGGATACGATTAACAGTTTAGATAACCGCTGATACCAGAACGGAAAAATAGAAAATTAAAAAATAAAAACGCAAAACGAAAAATTAAAAATTAACTGGTCGAAATAACAAATATTAAATATTTTTATATTAGTAGAGCCCCTGCAGTTGATTGCTATAAGTGATACATAGATGATGCTTTCTGTTTAATTTCAAAAAAGTAAAATCATAAAAAAACCTTTAATTACTAGATGTTTACACATCTTCCCTGTGACCAGACTCACATGATTTTTTTAAACTACGACTCGCTTCATTTCAATATAACAAGTATCAACTTTTTTTCTCACTGTATTTGCAACATTATTTATAATAATCAATCTTATTTTTATGTAAAAATTAATTTTTTAATTTAATTTTATTTATTTGCATTATTTGAACAACAAGAATATAATTATTTTATAGTTCAAAAGTTATTACACAATGAAAGTCATTATGAGTACAATTTGAAAATATATAAAAAAAAATTAAAACATTAATAACAAGTAGGAAAATTATAGTCGGTCTAGACCGACTATACGATACCCTATACTATGCATTAAGAGACCCTATCTCTCAGGCCCAACAAACTGGATATAGAAAATAAGCATAAACCAAATTTGAGTGGGATTTTTATTAATTTTTTTGGCTACAGATATGAAAAAGTTTATATCGGATGCTATATCTATATGGGGACTAGGCCCAAGAATGGACCGTACCTGACCATGTTTGGTAAAGTCTCTTGTATTTTGCAAAAATATATACAAACAAAATTTGAGAAGAATCAGTGCAATATTTTTGTTTTTTGATAGATTTAAGTGAAGATCGGGAAGCAGCTCTATATGGGGCCTATGGCTAAGACTTATCCAATAGGGATCATTTTTGGACTACTGATTAATGGATGTAATATATACATACAAACCCAATTTGACTAAGATTTGTATCATAATTTGGATCTTATGGCAATATATGTTGATTTCATAGAGGTCATTTGTATGGGGGCTAGGTCTGACCAAGGACCGATTCTTACCAATTTCAATAGCGTTCATCCCATGGCCGATAAAAGATCAAATGCCAAATTTCATCAAAATATATTCATATTTGCGACCTGCAGTTTGATTACAAGCTTTACATGGACACACAGACGGACGGACGGACGGACATCGTTAAATCGAATCAGATAGTGATTCTGATTCGATCGGTATAATTAAAGATGGGTGTAGGTCAAATATTTTTGGTTGTTGCAAACAGCAGCACAAAGTCATTATACCCAAACCACATACATAGTGGTATAAGTGATAGGGCATGGTATAGGGTATCGTAGAGTCGGTCTAGACCGACTATAATTTTCTTACTTGTTTTCCTTGCAATTAGTTTTAGATATATGGGCAAAGTGTTCCATAGTTTAATGGCGTTAAAGGAAAAGAATCTGCTGGTGTTTAGGTGGCTGTATCGTGCAATAGTCGATGTCTAACATCTTGTAGACCTACCGAAATCAATTTTCTCATACAGATACGCGGGTGTTTTCTGGTGAAGTAATTTAGACCATAGATATATCGTGCAGCCTTATTGAAAGAGACCTGCAGCTTATGTAAAGTGTGGGAGTTATGAGTTTTCACTTAATTTCAATCGGTGTAAAGTTGGAGGACAATCTAAGGTTACGAAGGATAAGATACACATTACGTACTACATTATTAATATGATCACCACATGACAGGGTGGTGTTAATATAAAAACTCAAGTATTTTACCTCTTCAACATACCTAAGAGCAGGACTTCCCAGGAAAATTCCTGGAAGTAAATTAAAATTAAGTTTGTATCTATTAACTGGTAAAACAGATGATTTCTTTGGATTAAGCAATAGATTATTCACTTCTGCCCACTTCCCCATAGTCTATAAGTCCTTGTTAAATTTGCAGCAAGTTACGTTGATATAATCAGTTGCATTCAAAATGTAAGGCTGTAAATCGTAAGCGTATGCATGAACTCGTACATATTTATAAACATTCAAAACATAATTTACAAAAATACTGAATAAAAGAGGTCCCAGAACAGATCCCTGTGGAACCCCAGATGTAACAATCTTCATACAAGATTCCCTATCTCCCACTATAATCTTCCGGGCTCGTCCGGACAAGTAATTTTTCAAAAGTTTAAGAGAAGAATCGGTAAAATCAAAGTATCGTATGATTTACGATATCAAAAACCGAAAAATCACACACATAAATGACAAATTACCAGAATCATATTCTAGTCTAATATCATCAATAACGTTGAAAGCTGCTGTAGAACAGCTATGGAAAGAACGAAATCCGGATTGAGCTGGAGAGAGAAGTTCATTAGTATTAAGAATTCGGTAATTTGCTTTGACATAAGAGACTCAAATATTTTCGACAGAATAGAAGGAATGTAATTTGGATGATAGTCCCTAGAACCGGTGGCAGTAGTAACATTTACCACAATAATTATCCTACCAATTTTCCACAACTTATATATGTGCAAGGGCTATTTGTAACAGTATGTGTTGGGGCTATTTGTAACAGTAGTTGTACAAAAGAAATCATATACCTCATCCGGGTCCAGATAACAATCTGAAGAACCCCGGAAATGGATGCCTAATTTTTTGAGATTCTTCCATAACTGACCCAATGGTAAGGATGTGTAAAGCCTTCGAGCAAAATAATTCCTCCTTGCTTGACGAGTGACCAAATTGGTCTAATTTCTGGCCCTATCATACGCCACTCTATTAGAAGACGATGGATACAGTTTCCAGGTATTATATTTATTTGACATTTAAATATAAGTGTCGCCAAGTATTTCATGGTTTCACCCTTTTACTTAATAATACAACGGTGTGGCCTCTCCGTGCGAGTTACAGAGTACGGTTTCATTTTCGATTCGGAAATTTTATTTGAAAGATTTTACATTTCGAATCGAGTTACACAACCTCACAGGAAGTTGGTTTCTATGTAACACACATAAAATTAATGTACAGATTTATCTTAGATAATCTGGATCGTGGCATAGAGTAAGACGAAACATGCAAAAGTCATAAAATTTCTATTCATTTGCGACCTGTAGTTTAATTACAAGATTTATATGAACACATCCTCAAATCATCCTAAGTCGATCGATATAATAAAAGGTAAGTCTAATGGTATGTTTCTACAAGACGTGTATAATTGCACACGAACGTGTGGCATCCGAACGAATACGCAATCAAATGAGTTTTTTTAAAACGTTCGTCTTGGTTACGTTAGGTTACGTTAACTGTTTTGAAATGTCAAAAGACAGTATTGCCTTCAAGTTTATTTTGGTACTTTGTTTACTTTCTTTCGTATAAAAACATAAATTTTTTCTAATTCGATGGTAACCCTGCTTTAGGAATAAAAATAAACAAAAAACAGCTGATTTTTTTTTTATAAAATATAAAATATATATATATTGCTTCAACTGCAATAACTTTTGACAATTCTGGTGATGAAGCTGATAACGACGATACTCGTTTGTGCCGCAGAAATTTGAGAGATGCAACAAATATTCTGGATCTTACGGAGGAGCGGTAAGTTTATAAACCAACAAGTCAATTTACATTTTAATTTATAAAATATTGTTTATTAGGTTTATCGCTTCTTTCCGTGTAAAGAAGGAAGTGTTCTTGGTGTTACTTGGTGAAATAACTCCAAGAATGAAAGTGACATATCAAAGTACATACATTCCAGCACTAATTAAACTTGCTAGCTTTTTATCGTTTCTTGCAACAGGTGGATATCAAGCATCAATTGGGAATGAATGTGTGTCTTTCATGTCGAAATCCCAAGTGTCTAAGGTAATAAGCGAGCTGTTAAATATTTTTGAGGAACACTTGTGCCCAAAGTGGATTAAAATAGAAAAAACCGTAGAAGAAGAAAACGAAGTAAAAGAGTACTTTTACAACAGTGCTGGCATACCTGGTGTTGTGGGTTGTGTGAACGGAACACATGCCCGAATAAAGACGTCGGGAGACGATGTGAATCATCTTTATTATAATCGCAAAGGGTTTTATAGCTTAAATGTAATGTTGGTGAGTATTTTATATGATGACTCAACAAAAAAAATTAAAAATATCTATAAATGTTTTATTCCTTGCCTTGTTTTTTTTTTAGATATGTAACATAACGTATGTAGATGCTGGGCACCCGGGAGCTAACCATGATGCATTCGTTTGGGACCAGAGTGCAGCAGAGCACTATTTTAAATCGAACTATCTAAAAGTCAAACGTAACACCTGGCTGCTTCGTATGTATTGAATTTTCTTCCGATTGATGACGCCTTACAGAACTCCAACAGAAGCTAGTAAAAAAAAGTTCAATGAAAAACACTGTAAAGTGAGAAACATTATTGAACGCTGTAATGGGGTGTTAAAAAATCGTTTTAGATGCATAATTGGATCGAGAGGATTGCATTATAGTCCCGGAAAAACAACAAAAATTGTTAACGCTTGTTGCACCCTACATAATATTTGTATTTTTTACAAAAATAATTGGCTGCCTTCTGAAATTGAAATCGATGATGGCGGTGATGATGATGATTTTAATACAAGTGAAGCGTCTTTTGAAGAATCGGCAATAGCTAATTCTGTAAGAAATGAAATAGCTAGAAATTTGTCTTGAAATAAAAAAACTATTTTTTGTAGAAAATATTTATTTATTATTAAAAAACAAAAAAGAAAACAGTTAAATTTAAATCATATTATAAAAAAAAATAATTTAACTAAAAAAATTAGATCTCAATTCATTAAAAAAAACAGTTAAAATTAATATAATAAAAAACAAGTAAGAAAATTATAGTCGGTCCAGACCGACTATACGATACCCTATACCATGCGTATAGAAACCCTATCTCTTAGGCCCAACTAACTGGACATTGAAAATAAGCAAAAACCAAATTTGAGTGGGATTTTTATTAATTTTTTTGGCTGCAGATATGAAAAAGTTCATATCGGATGCTATATCTATAAAGGGACTAGGTCCAAAAATGGATCGATCCTGATCATGTTTGGTAAGGTCTCTTGTATTTTGCAAAAATATGTACAAACAAAATTTGAGAAGAATCAGTGCAATATTTTTGTTTTTTAATAGATTTAAGTGAAGATCGGGAAGCAGCTCTATATGGGGTCAAAGGGATCATTTTTGGACTACTCATTAGTGGATGTAATGAACGCATACAAACCCAATTTGAGTAAGATCTATATGACAATTTGGATCTTATGGAAATTTATGTCGATTTCATATGGGTAATTTGTATGGGGGCTAGGTCTGAACATGGACCGATTCTCACCAATTTCAATAGCGTTCATCCCATGGCCGATAAAAGCTTATATACCAAATTTCATCAAAACATATTTATATTTGCGACCTGCAGTTTGATTACAAACTTTACATGGACACACAGACGGACGGACGGACATTGTTAAATCAACTCAGAAAGTGATTCTGATTCGATCGGTATAATTAAAGATGGGTCTAGGTCAAATATTTTTGGGTGTTATAAACAGCAGCACAAAGTCATTATACCCAAACCACATAGTGGTATAGGGTATAAACACTTTAACTAAAAAATAACGTTAAATTCATGTAAAAACAATTTGGAAACATTAATTATAAATAGTTAACAGTCTTCATCTCTCAAGTGCTTTAAAAAACTCACAAAAGCCTGAGCCATAATTTTCGATGATTCAGCAATAACTGTTAGTGCCTCAGCTTGGATCTTCGCTGCTTCAGCACTAGCCTTAGCAGCTTCCGCTTGCGCTTTCGCTGCTTCAGCGCTAGTTTTTGCTGCTTCTGTTTGAGTCTTCATTGCATCAAGCGATTCTTCTTGTACCTCAAGCTGTTTTCGAAGAAGTTTAAGCTTTTCATGCTTTTCAGAGTTGCTTTCGTTAATTTTTCGTTTTCGGTGTTGTAAAAATGGTCTTACTGGTTCAGTGTTTATTTTTATTGCTTGAGATTGTTTTGGGGCTGATTGAACTGTAGTTGGTGCTATTGATTTCAGTCGTTGTGATGACATTTAAGGTATTGATGCTTCTGGTGTATATATATTTGAAACAAATATCGCAGATAGTGGTTGTTGTTGTGAATTAATGGTATGTGTTTGCATTATTGAAGTTGTCGGAGTAACAACTGCCACTCTGTTGTGGTTTCTGGGTGGCGTTATATCAAAAACAACTTCTTGATTGTTGCTCGCAGATTGTAATTTTTTTGTTGCGGTAGATACTCCAAAATCTTTACCTGACGAAAGATTACATATCCTATCAATATCGCATTCTAATGGTGTTAAATTATTTATTGAACACGGCCCTCCACCAGTTGTTATTATCTTGTTATTATCTGCTATTTTTTTCTTTAATCTAGATTTTTGGTCCTGCCAGACCTAAAAGTAAACATATAAGATTAATTAATCAAATGCTAATGAAAATGAAAATAATAACTTTTTCCAGTCACCTCCATTTCTTTCCGAGGGCCCATGAGCATTAATTTTTTGATCAGAGTATCCCATGTTTGCTCATTTGCAGGTCGGCTGCTTCTAAATGTGGGGCTCCCAGTAGCCAGAAATTCTTCTTGACACTAA
>CAVMKG010000366.1:0-5000 GCA_963682025.1 Cordilura impudica
ATGATAGAAGCAGTGGGCGTAGCACCGCCCATGCAAAGTAGATATCTAATATCATATAACTGGGAAAGGCTCGACATTTTGCACGAGTCCCTCAGATATTAATATGAGTAGTCCAATAAAAATTGGGCGGGATGGGATAAGTGGGCGTGGCACCTCCTATATCAAAAATATGATGTACTACGAAAGCTACAGTCTTTTGACAAGTACATTAGTTATCAATGTGATTTGTCGTGGAAAATATATTGTCAAAATCAAAAATCGCGAAAACAAAAAACATATTCAAAAAAAAAAGAATTAAAGAGGTAATGTGTTTGTTTGTTTGTAGGAGGTAATCTCCGTAACGACTTATCTGATCTTCCTGAAATTTTCACTGATTCTTACTGCGGATATCGGAAGTGCTACAGGCTGTATTTTTTTTAATATTTTTAGTGGGCGTGGCACCTCCCATTCAAAGTAAATTTTTAATATCATATATATAAAGTACTATGATAGAGAGAGCTTTGAAATTTATCTTAGGTCATCTATTATTAACGTGAGTAGTCAGACAAAAAAATGGGCGGGATTGGACAAATGCGCATGGTACCCCTATACAAACTTAATATTAAATGTGATATATCTGAATTACTGTGTTAGTGAGAGCCTTGGGACTTGCGTGAGCCTTTTCGTAACAATTCGGAAGGGGGGGGGGGGGGGGAGGGTGTAGCGAAGCGCACCGGGTTACATCTAGTATAATATAATATAATATAATATAATATAATATAATATAATATAATATAATATAATATAATATAATATAATATAATATAATATAATATAATATAATATAATATAATATAATATAATATAATATAATATAATATAATATAATATAATATAATATAATATAATATAATATAATATAATATAATATAATATAATATAATATAATATAATATAATATAATATAATATAATATAATATAATATAATATAATATAATATAATATAATATAATATAATATAATATAATATAATATAATATAATATAATATAATCTATACTAATATAATAAAGAGGTAATGTGTGTTTGTTTGTTTGTTTGTTTGTTTGTTTGTTTGTTTGTAGGGGGTAATCTCCGTAACTAGCCATCTGATCTTCCTGAAATTTTCACAAAGTCTTACTGCGGATATGGGAAGTGCTATAGGCTATAATTTTTTTAATATTTTTAGTGGGCGTGGCACCTCCCACACAAAGTAAATTTTTAATATCATATACATATATTGAGTACCATGACAGGGAGAGCTTTGCAAATTTGTGTGAGGTCACCTATTGTTAATATTAGTAGCCGCGCCGGAAATGGGCCGGATCGGAGAAGTGGGCGTGGTACCTCCCATACAAGTAATAATTCAATGTTATATATCTCGAGTACTATGATAGAGAGAGCTTTTAAAATTTGTCTGATGGCACCTATTATTAATGTGAGCAGTCGGACAAAAAATGGGCGCTATTGGACCAATAGGTGTGGCACCTGCCATACAAATAAAATATAAAATGCCATATATCTGGAGTACTGTTATAGTGAGAGTCTTGGGACTTTGTGTGAACCCATAAGTTATTCATATGATTAGTTAGACAAAAATGGGCGTGATCGGAGCAGTGGGCGTGGCACCGCCCGTACAAAGTAAATATATGATATCATATAACTGGTGTACTAAAAGAGGGAAGCTTTGGCACTTTGCACGACACCATCAGATCTTAGTATGAGTAGTCAGACAAAAAATTGGCGGGTTCACACCAATGGGCGTGGAGCTCCCCATGCAAAGTAACTATTAAATGTCAAATATTTGGAGTACTGTAAAAGAGAGAGCTTTGTGGCTTTGCGTGACCCCATAGGTTCTTTGTGTGATTAGTCGAACAAAAAAATGGGCATGATAGAAGCAGTGGGCGTAGCACCGCCCATGCAAAGTAGATATCTAATATCATATAACTGGGAAAGGCTCGACATTTTGCACGAGTCCCTCAGATATTAATATGAGTAGTCCAATAAAAATTGGGCGGGATGGGATAAGTGGGCGTGGCACCTCCTATATCAAAAATATGATGTACTACGAAAGCTACAGTCTTCTGACAAGTACATTAGTTATCAATGTGATTTGTCGTGGAAAATATATTGTCAAAATCAAAAATCGCGAAAACAAACAAAAAAAATTTTATATCAGTAAGTATCAAAAAAAAAGAATTAAAGAGGTAATGTGTTTGTTTGTGATCTTCCTGAAATTTTCACTGATTCTTACTGCGGATATCGGAAGTGCTACAGGCTGTATTTTTTTTAATATTTTTAGTGGGCGTGGCACCTCCCATTCAAAGTAAATTTTTAATATCATATATATAAAGTACTATGATAGAGAGAGCTTTGAAAATTTATTTTAGGTCATCTATTATTAACGTGAGTAGTCAGACAAAAAAATGGGCGGGATTGGACAAATGCGCGTGGTACCCCTATACAGACTTAATATTAAATGTGATATATCTGAATTACTGTGTTAGTGAGAGCCTTGGGACTTGCGTGAGCCTTTTCGTAACAATTCGGAAGGGGGGGGGGGGAGGGGGAGGGTGTAGCGAAGCGCACCGCGTTACATCTAGTATAATATAAATATAATATAATATAATATAATATAATATAATATAATATAATATAATATAATATAATATAATATAATATAATATAATATAATATAATATAATATAATATAATATAATATAATATAATATAATATAATATAATATAATATAATATAATATAATATAATATAATATAATATAATATAATATAATATAATATAATATAATATAATATAATATAATATAATATAATATAATATAATATAATATAATATAATATAATATAATATAATATAATATAATATAATATAATATAATATAATATAATATAATATAATATAATATAATATAATATAATATAATATAATATAATATAATATAATATAATATAATATAATATAATATAATATAATATAATATAATATAATATAATATAATATAATATAATATAATATAATATAATATAATATAATATAATATAATATAATATAATATAATATAATATAATATAATATAATATAATATAATATAATATAATATAATATAATATAATATAATATAATATAATATAATATAATATAATATAATATAATATAATATAATATAATATAATATAATATAATATAATATAATATAATATAATATAATATAATATAATATAATATAATATAATATAATATAATATAATATAATATAATATAATATAATATAATATAATATAATATAATATAATATAATATAATATAATATAATATAATATAATATAATATAATATAATATAATATAATATAATATAATATAATATAATATAATATAATATAATATAATATAATATAATATAATATAATATAATATAATATAATATAATATAATATAATATAATATAATATAATATAATATAATATAATATAATATAATATAATATAATATAATATAATATAATATAATATAATATAATATAATATAATATAATATAATATAATATAATATAATATAATATAATATAATATAATATAATATAATATAATATAATATAATATAATATAATATAATATAATATAATATAATATAATATAATATAATATAATATAATATAATATAATATAATATAATATAATATAATATAATATAATATAATATAATATAATATAATATAATATAATATAATATAATATAATATAATATAATATAATATAATATAATATAATATAATATAATATAATATAATATAATATAATATAATATAATATAATATAATATAATATAATATAATATAATATAATATAATATAATATAATATAATATAATATAATATAATATAATATAATATAATATAATATAATATAATATAATATAATATAATATAATATAATATAATATAATATAATATAATATAATATAATATAATATAATATAATATAATATAATATAATATAATATAATATAATATAATATAATATAATATAATATAATATAATATAATATAATATAATATAATATAATATAATATAATATAATATAATATAATATAATATAATATAATATAATATAATATAATATAATATAATATAATATAATATAATATAATATAATATAATATAATATAATATAATATAATATAATATAATATAATATAATATAATATAATATAATATAATATAATATAATATAATATAATATAATATAATATAATATAATATAATATAATATAATATAATATAATATAATATAATATAATATAATATAATATAATATAATATAATATAATATAATATAATATAATATAATATAATATAATATAATATAATATAATATAATATAATATAATATAATATAATATAATATAATATAATATAATATAATATAATATAATATAATATAATATAATATAATATAATATAATATAATATAATATAATATAATATAATATAATATAATATAATATAATATAATATAATATAATATAATATAATATAATATAATCTATACTAATATAATAAAGTGGTAATGTGTGTTTGTTTGTTTGTTTGTTTGTTTGTTTGTTTGTTTGTTTGTTTGTTTGTTTGTTTGTAGGAGGTAATCTCCGTAACTACCCATCTGATCTTTCTGAAATTTTCACAGAGTCTTACTGCGGATATGGGAAGTGCTATAGGCTATAACTTTTTTAATATTTTTAGTGGGCGTGGCACCCCCCACACAATGTAAATTTTTAATATCATATACATAAATTGAGTATTATGATATGGAGAGCTTTGCAAATTTATGTGAGATCACCAATTGTTAATATTAGTAGTTAGGCCGAAAATGGGCGGGATCGGAGAAGTGGGCGTGGTACCTCCATAAAAGTAATTATTCAATATTATATATCTCGAGTAGTGTGACAGAGGGAGCTTTTCAAAT
>CAVMKG010000366.1:15000-24746 GCA_963682025.1 Cordilura impudica
TAATATAATATAATATAATATAATATAATATAATATAATATAATATAATATAATATAATATAATATAATATAATATAATATAATATAATATAATATAATATAATATAATATAATATAATATAATATAATATAATATAATATAATATAATATAATATAATATAATATAATATAATATAATATAATATAATATAATATAATATAATATAATATAATATAATATAATATAATATAATATAATATAATATAATATAATATAATATAATATAATATAATATAATATAATATAATATAATATAATATAATATAATATAATATAATATAATATAATATAATATAATATAATATAATATAATATAATATAATATAATATAATATAATATAATATAATATAATATAATATAATCTATACTAATATAATAAAGAGGTAATGTGTGTTTGTTTGTTTGTTTGTTTGTTTGTTTGTTTGTTTGTTTGTTTGTTTGTAGGGGGTAATCTCCGTAACTAGCCATCTGATCTTCCTGAAATTTTCACAAAGTCTTACTGCGGATATGGGAAGTGCTATTGGCTATAATTTTTTTAATATTTTTAGTGGGCGTGGCACCTCCCACACAAAGTAAATTTTTAATATCATATACATATATTGAGTACCATGACAGGGAGAGCTTTGCAAATTTGTGTGAGGTCACCTATTGTTAATATTAGTAGCCGCGCCGGAAATGGGCCGGATCGGAGAAGTGGGCGTGGTACCTCCCATACAAGTAATAATTCAATGTTATATATCTCGAGTACTATGATAGAGAGAGCTTTTAAAATTTGTCTGATGGCACCTATTATTAATGTGAGCAGTCGGACAAAAAATGGGCGCTATTGGACCAATAGGCGTGGCACCTGCCATACAAATAAAATATAAAATGCCATATATCTGGAGTACTGTTATAGTGAGAGTCTTGGGACTTTGTGTGAACCCATAAGTTATTCATATGATTAGTTAGACAAAAAATGGGCGTGATCGGAGCAGTCTGCGTGGCACCGCCCGTACAAAGTAAATATATGATATCATATAACTGGTGTACTAAAAGAGGGAAGCTTTGGCACTTTGCACGACACCATCAGATCTTAGTATGAGTAGTCAGACAAAAAATTGGCGGGTTCACACCAATGGGCGTGGAGCTCCCCATGCAAAGTAACTATTAAATGTCAAATATTTGGAGTACTGTAAAAGAGAGAGCTTTGTGGCTTTGCGTGACCCCATAGGTTCTTTGTGTGATTAGTCGAACAAAAAAATGGGCATGATAGAAGCAGTGGGCGTAGCACCGCCCATGCAAAGTAGATATCTAATATCATATAACTGGGAAAGGCTCGACATTTTGCACGAGTCCCTCAGATATTAATATGAGTAGTCCAATAAAAATTGGGCGGGATGGGATAAGTGGGCGTGGCACCTCCTATATCAAAAATATGATGTACTACGAAAGCTACAGTCTTTTGACAAGTACATTAGTTATCAATGTGATTTGTCGTGGAAAATATATTGTCAAAATCAAAAATCGCGAAAACAAAAAACATATTCAAAAAAAAAAGAATTAAAGAGGTAATGTGTTTGTTTGTTTGTAGGAGGTAATCTCCGTAACGACTTATCTGATCTTCCTGAAATTTTCACTGATTCTTACTGCGGATATCGGAAGTGCTACAGGCTGTATTTTTTTTAATATTTTTAGTGGGCGTGGCACCTCCCATTCAAAGTAAATTTTTAATATCATATATATAAAGTACTATGATAGAGAGAGCTTTGAAAATTTATCTTAGGTCATCTATTATTAACGTGAGTAGTCAGACAAAAAAATGGGCGGGATTGGACAAATGCGCATGGTACCCCTATACAAACTTAATATTAAATGTGATATATCTGAATTACTGTGTTAGTGAGAGCCTTGGGACTTGCGTGAGCCTTTTCGTAACAATTCGGAAGGGGGGGGGGAGGGGGAGGGTGTAGCGAAGCGCACCGGGTTACATCTAGTATAATATAATATAATATAATATAATATAATATAATATAATATAATATAATATAATATAATATAATATAATATAATATAATATAATATAATATAATATAATATAATATAATATAATATAATATAATATAATATAATATAATATAATATAATATAATATAATATAATATAATATAATATAATATAATATAATATAATATAATATAATATAATATAATATAATATAATATAATATAATATAATATAATATAATATAATATAATATAATATAATATAATATAATATAATATAATATAATATAATATAATATAATATAATATAATATAATATAATATAATATAATATAATATAATATAATATAATATAATATAATATAATATAATATAATATAATATAATATAATATAATATAATATAATATAATATAATATAATATAATATAATATAATATAATATAATATAATATAATATAATATAATATAATATAATATAATATAATATAATATAATATAATATAATATAATATAATATAATATAATATAATATAATATAATATAATATAATATAATATAATATAATATAATATAATATAATATAATATAATATAATATAATATAATATAATATAATATAATATAATATAATATAATATAATATAATATAATATAATATAATATAATATAATATAATATAATATAATATAATATAATATAATATAATATAATATAATATAATATAATATAATATAATATAATATAATATAATATAATATAATATAATATAATATAATATAATATAATATAATATAATATAATATAATATAATATAATATAATATAATATAATATAATATAATATAATATAATATAATATAATATAATATAATATAATATAATATAATATAATATAATATAATATAATATAATATAATATAATATAATATAATATAATATAATATAATATAATATAATATAATATAATATAATATAATATAATATAATATAATATAATATAATATAATATAATATAATATAATATAATATAATATAATATAATATAATATAATATAATATAATATAATATAATATAATATAATATAATATAATATAATATAATATAATATAATATAATATAATATAATATAATATAATATAATATAATATAATATAATATAATATAATATAATATAATATAATATAATATAATATAATATAATATAATATAATATAATATAATATAATATAATATAATATAATATAATATAATATAATATAATATAATATAATATAATATAATATAATATAATATAATATAATATAATATAATATAATATAATATAATATAATATAATATAATATAATATAATATAATATAATATAATATAATATAATATAATATAATATAATATAATATAATATAATATAATATAATATAATATAATATAATATAATATAATATAATATAATATAATATAATATAATATAATATAATATAATATAATATAATATAATATAATATAATATAATATAATATAATATAATATAATATAATATAATATAATATAATATAATATAATATAATATAATATAATATAATATAATATAATATAATATAATATAATATAATATAATATAATATAATATAATATAATATAATATAATATAATATAATATAATATAATATAATATAATATAATATAATATAATATAATATAATATAATATAATATAATATAATATAATATAATATAATATAATATAATATAATATAATATAATATAATATAATATAATATAATATAATATAATATAATATAATATAATATAATATAATATAATATAATATAATATAATATAATATAATATAATATAATATAATATAATATAATATAATATAATATAATATAATATAATATAATATAATATAATATAATATAATATAATATAATATAATATAATATAATATAATATAATATAATATAATATAATATAATATAATATAATATAATATAATATAATATAATATAATATAATATAATATAATATAATATAATATAATATAATATAATATAATATAATATAATATAATATAATATAATATAATATAATATAATATAATATAATATAATATAATATAATATAATATAATATAATATAATATAATATAATATAATATAATATAATATAATATAATATAATATAATATAATATAATATAATATAATATAATATAATATAATATAATATAATATAATATAATATAATATAATATAATATAATATAATATAATATAATATAATATAATATAATATAATATAATATAATATAATATAATATAATATAATATAATATAATATAATATAATATAATATAATATAATATAATATAATATAATATAATATAATATAATATAATATAATATAATATAATATAATATAATATAATATAATATAATATAATATAATATAATATAATATAATATAATATAATATAATATAATATAATATAATATAATATAATATAATATAATATAATATAATATAATATAATATAATATAATATAATATAATATAATATAATATAATATAATATAATATAATGTAATATAATATAATATAATATAATATAATATAATATAATATAATATAATATAATGTAATATAATATAATATAATATAATATAATATAATATAATATAATATAATATAATATAATATAATATAATATAATATAATATAATATAAATCTATACTAATATAATAAAGAGGTAATGTGTGTTTGTTTGTTTGTTTGTTTGTAGGGGGTAATCTCCGTAACTAGCCATCTGATCTTCCTGAAATTTTCACAGAGTCTTACTGCGGATATGGGAAGTGCTATAGGCTATAATTTTTTTTAATATTTTTAGTGGGCGTGGCACCTCCCACACAAAGTAAATTTTTAATATCATATACATATATTGAGTACCATGACAGGGAGAGCTTTGCAAATTTGTGTGAGGTCACCTATTGTTAATATTAGTAGCCGCGCCGGAAATGGGCCGGATCGGAGAAGTGGGCGTGGTACCTCTCATACAAGTAATAATTCAATGTTATATATCTCGAGTACTATGATAGAGAGAGCTTTTAAAATTTGTCTGATGGCACCTATTATTAATGTGAGCAGTCGGACAAAAAATGGGCACTATTGGACCAATAGGCGTGGCACCTGCCATACAAATAAAATATAAAATGCCATATATCTGGAGTACTGTTATAGTGAGAGTCTTGGGACTTTGTGTGAACCCATAAGTTATTCATATGATTAGTTAGACAAAAAATGGGCGTGATCGGAGCAGTGGGCGTGGCACCGCCCGTACAAAGTAAATATATGATATCATATAACTGGTGTACTAAAAGAGGGAAGCTTTGGCACTTTGCACGACACCATCAGATCTTAGTATGAGTAGTCAGACAAAAAATTGGCGGGTTCACACCAATGGGCGTGGAGCTCCCCATGCAAAGTAACTATTAAATGTCAAATATTTGGAGTACTGTAAAAGAGAGAGCTTTGTGGCTTTGCGTGACCCCATAGGTTCTTTGTGTGATTAGTCGAACAAAAAAATGGGCGTGATAGAAGCAGTGGGCGTAGCACCGCCCATGCAAAGTAGATATCTAATATCATATAACTGGGAAAGGCTCGACATTTTGCACGAGTCCCTCAGATATTAATATGAGTAGTCCAATAAAAATTGGGCGGGATGGGATAAGTGGCCGTGGCACCTCCTATATCAAAAATATGATGTACTACGAAAGCTACAGTCTTTTGACAAGTACATTAGTTATCAATGTGATTTGTCGTGGAAAATATATTGTCAAAATCAAAAATCGCGAAAACAAAAAACATATTCAAAAAAAAAAGAATTAAAGAGGTAATGTGTTTGTTTGTTTGTAGGAGGTAATCTCCGTAACGACTTATCTGATCTTCCTGAAATTTTCGCTGTATTTTTTTAATATTTTTAGTGGGCGTGGCACCTCCCATTCAAAGTAAATTTTTAATATCATATATATAAAGTACTATGATAGAGAGAGCTTTGAAAATTTATCTTAGGTCATCTATTATTAACGTGAGTAGTCAGACAAAAAAATGGGCGGGATTGGACAAATGCGCATGGTACCCCTATACAAACTTAATATTAAATGTGATATATCTGAATTACTGTGTTAGTGAGAGCCTTGGGACTTGCGTGAGCCTTTTCGTAACAATTCGGAGGGGGGGGGAGGGGGAGGGTGTAGCGAAGCGCACCGGGTTACCTCTAGTGATATAATAAAGAGGTAATGTGTGTTTGTTTGTTTGTTTGTTTGTTTGTTTGTTTGTTTGTAGGGGGTAATCTCCTCTACTAGCCATCTGATCTTCCTGAAATTTTCACAGAGTCTTACTGCGGATATGGGAAGTGCTATAGGCTATAATTTTTTTAATATTTTTAGTGGGCGTGGCACCTCCCACACAAAGTAAATTTTTAATATCATATACATATATTGAGTACCATGACAGGGAGAGCTTTGCAAATTTGTGTGAGGTCACCTATTGTTAATATTAGTAGCCGCGCCGGAAATGGGCCGGATCGGAGAAGTGGGCGTGGTACCTCTCATACAAGTAATAATTCAATGTTATATATCTCGAGTACTATGATAGAGAGAGCTTTTAAAATTTGTCTGATGGCACCTATTATTAATGTGAGCAGTCGGACAAAAAATGGGCACTATTGGACCAATAGGCGTGGCACCTGCCATACAAATAAAATATAAAATGCCATATATCTGGAGTACTGTTATAGTGAGAGTCTTGGGACTTTGTGTGAACCCATAAGTTGTTCATATGATTAGTTAGACAAAAAATGGGCTTGATCGGAGCAGTGGGCGTGGCACCGCCCGTACAAAGTAAATATATGATATCATATAACTGGTGTACTAAAAAAAGGGAAGCTTTGGCACTTTGCACGACACCATCAGATCTTAGTATGAGTAGTCAGACAAAAAATTGGCAGGTTCACACCAATGGGCGTGGAGCTCCCCATGCAAAGTAACTATTAAATGTCAAATATTTGGAGTACTGTAAAAGAGAGAGCTTTGTGGCTTTGCGTGACCCCATAGGTTCTTTGTGTGATTAGTCGAACAAAAAAATGGGCGTGATAGAAGCAGTGGGCGTAGCACCGCCCATGCAAAGTAGATATCTAATATCATATAACTGGGAAAGGCTCGACATTTTGCACGAGTCCCTCAGATATTAATATGAGTAGTCCAATAAAAATTGGGCGGGATGGGATAAGTGGGCGTGGCACCTCCTATATCAAAAATATGATGTACAACGAAAGCAACAGTCTTTTGACAAGTACATTAGTTATCAATGTGATTTGTCGTGGAAAATATATTGTCAAAATCAAAAATCGCGAAAACAAAAAAAAAAAATTTTATATCAGTAAGTATCAAAAAAAAAGAATTAAAGAGGTAATGTGTTTGTTTGTTTGTAGGAGGTAATCTCCGTAACGACTTATCTGATCTTCCTGAAATTTTCACTGATTCTTACTGCGGATATCGGAAGTGCTACAGGCTGTATTTTTTTTAATATTTTTAGTGGGCGTGGCACCTCCCATTCAAAGTAAATTTTTAATATCATATATATAAAGTACTATGATAAAGAGAGCTTTGAAAATTTATTTTAGGTCATCTATTATTAACGTGAGTAGTCAGACAAAAAAATGGGCGGGATTGGACAAATGCGCGTGGTACTCCTATACAAACTTAATATTAAATGTGATATATCTGAATTACTGTGTTAGTGAGAGCCTTGGGACTTGCGTGAGCCTTTTCGTAACAATTCGGAAGGGGGGGGGGGGGGAGGGGGAGGGTGTAGCGAAGCGCACCGCGTTACATCTAGTAATATAATATAATATAATATAATCTATACTAATATAATAAAGAGGTAATGTGTGTTTGTTTGTTTGTTTGTTTGTTTGTTTGTTTGTTTGTAGGGGGTAATCTCCTCTACTAGCCATCTGATCTTCCTGAAATTTTCACAGAGTCTTACTGCGGATATGGGAAGTGCTATAGGCTATAATTTTTTTAATATTTTTAGTGGGCGTGGCACCTCCCACACAAAGTAAATTTTTAATATCATATACATATATTGAGTACTATGACAGGGAGAGCTTTGCAAATTTGTGTGAGGTCACCTATTGTTAATATTAGTAGCCGCGCCGGAAATGGGCCGGATCGGAGAAGTGGGCGTGGTACCTCTCATACAAGTAATAATTCAATGTTATATATCTCGAGTACTATGATAGAGAGAGCTTTTAAAATTTGTCTGATGGCACCTATTATTAATGTGAGCAGTCGGACAAAAAATGGGCACTATTGGACCAATAGGCGTGGCACCTGCCATACAAATAAAATATAAAATGCCATATATCTGGAGTACTGTTATAGTGAGAGTCTTGGGACTTTGTGTGAACCCATAAGTTGTTCATATGATTAGTTAGACAAAAAATGGGCGTGATCGGAGCAGTGGGCGTGGCACCGCCCGTACAAAGTAAATATATGATATCATATAACTGGTGTACTAAAAAAAGGGAAGCTTTGGCACTTTGCACGACACCATCAGATCTTAGTATGAGTAGTCAGACAAAAAATTGGCAGGTTCACACCAATGGGCGTGGAGCTCCCCATGCAAAGTAACTATTAAATGTCAAATATTTGGAGTACTGTAAAAGAGAGAGCTTTGTGGCTTTGCGTGACCCCATAGGTTCTTTGTGTGATTAGTCGAACAAAAAAATGGGCGTGATAGAAGCAGTGGGCGTAGCACCGCCCATGCAAAGTAGATATCTAATATCATATAACTGGGAAAGGCTCGACATTTTGCACGAGTCCCTCAGATATTAATATGAGTAGTCCAATAAAAATTGGGCGGGATGGGATAAGTGGGCGTGGCACCTCCTATATCAAAAATATGATGTACAACGAAAGCAACAGTCTTTTGACAAGTACATTAGTTATCAATGTGATTTGTCGTGGAAAATATATTGTCAAAATCAAAAATCGCGAAAACAAACAAAAAAAATTTTATATCAGTAAGTATCAAAAAAAAAGAATTAAAGAGGTAATGTGTTTGTTTGTTTGTAGGAGGTAATCTCCGTAACGACTTATCTGATCTTCCTGAAATTTTCACTGATTCTTACTGCGGATATCGGAAGTGCTACAGGCTGTATTTTTTTTAATATTTTTAGTGGGCGTGGCACCTCCCATTCAAAGTAAATTTTTAATATCATATATATAAAGTACTATGATAGAGAGAGCTTTGAAAATTTATTTTAGGTCATCTATTATTAACGTGAGTAGTCAGACAAAAAAATGGGCGGGATTGGACAAATGCGCGTGGTACCCCTATACAAACTTAATATTAAATGTGATATATCTGAATTACTGTGTTAGTGAGAGCCTTGGGACTTGCGTGAGCCTTTTCGTAACAATTCGGAAGGGGGGGGGGGAGGGGGAGGGTGTAGCGAAGCGCACCGCGTTACATCTAGTATAATATAATATAATATAATATAATATAATATAATATAATATAATATAATATAATATAATATAATATAATATAATATAATATAATATAATATAATATAATATAATATAATATAATATAATATAATATAATATAATATAATATAATATAATATAATATAATATAATATAATATAATATA
>CAVMKG010000367.1:5000-19904 GCA_963682025.1 Cordilura impudica
TTAGCTTGGCAGGATCGCCATATAGTGTAAGAGGGGTGTACAAAAGGACACTAAGATTGGGTGAGAACCGGACCAATCTCAGGAGGAATTTTGTCAAGTGCTTTCCTCAAAGCAGTTCCCGCGTGCACGCTAGATGCACTTTTTTTATACAGCACGTAGGCAGATTATGCCAATGTTTGAACCCTTTGGCAGAATATGCCAGTAAAAAGAGAAAATCTCTGTTTGGTTTTAATTATAACCCTTTCAAATCAGAATTATAATTAATTATTTATTTTAAAATGCTGGTCTTTTATATCATTATAATTTAATATTTTTACTTAATTTAAATAATAGTCTTCTCTTTTCTTTACATTCGCATATTACAAATTCATTGATTTTTGAACGTTGGACTCAATAGCCAATCAGAAAACGTTCAATAATCAATTTAAATTTTTCCCCTCAAAATTTGAGTGACATTCCTATTTGTCATGGGTTATTGACACAATTTGAATTTTCACAAATTTGTCATTCTGCATTCCAGTGATATTTAATTACACAATAATTTATTGTTTTGTAATTCAACCCTTTAACCAAGGTTAGTGTACTTTGTGGTATGTGTTGAATGAAAAGAAAAGATATGCAAAAAAAATAAATAAATGTAAACAAATAATTACAAATAAATATGTGCATGTGCATATAGTAAACAAAAATAAACAAAAAAAATATAAACAAATAAAGATGAATAAATGAAATAAATAAAGACAAATGAAGATGTGTGTAACATCATCACACCCCTACCCTTAAGATGAAATTTATGGGTTTTAGAAAATTCATGAATTTCATTACTTAAAATAAAAATGTTATTTTTGTTTCTCTTAAACTTAGTGGTTATTCTAATTTTGTTTTTGTGATATAATATTATATATAAAAAAATGTAATAAGTAATTTCTATATCTATGTATTAACAATATAAATAAGTAAGTTTACTATGTGCTCTTATGTGTAGTAATTAACAATCTATACAATTTTACTTTTTCATTTACGTTTATAATTTTAAAGTATTATTATGATATGATTTCATATTTCCTTTTACATATAAAATTGAATTTTCATTTTATATCTATTAAATTTCTCATTTAGATTTCATATTAATTACATCAATCGAAACATGTATAATTTCATGTGGTCAATGACATGGCAATTTTCATCTTTTATTTTAAAAATAATTATTTTCTTTTCGAAATTACGATAAATTTTTAGTCATCTATTCTATGTCGCGTGGTGTGTCCTTTTGATTCTTTAAAATTTTCGAGGATTTTCCCTCATTATTTTCTCATATTCTATCTTATCTTTCGGGGTTCGTTACATAACATATACTCACATACTTTTCGTCACTTTTCCATTATAGTGCGAATTCATTATTTCATTTATATTTTCTAGATCATAGCTATCATTATATCTTTCATTGCGACCTTTGTCTACAATGTTTATCAAATCATTTATTTCCTATATATATTAGATGTCAGTTTCTTCACGTCGAAATCTGGATTTCGCAGAATTATCACTGTATCTTATTATATCAGGCACGTAGTTTCTCCATTATCGAATCTAGTTTCGATGGATTATCACCACTTCATAAACGCGCAAATTTATTGATTCATTTTATACCCCTATTATATATTCTTTATATCATTTCCTTTCAATTTTTTCCTGATGTACACACACCGATCTTGGAGTGAACATTTCCAATAGGCGCTGCCATCTCTATCGTCTGTCCTAGTTCGTCAGTCATCACCAGCGTTTTTATTATCTCTTTTATTATGTTTATCTTCTTTTATAAATTTCCTGTTTTATTTTCATTGTCTTTATTTTCTTTTATAAAAAGTCTTTCCTTTATTTTCACCATTGTCATTGCCAAAAAAAAAATGTTGTTAACAATATTTCATATACATAAATTTTCTTAATTGATTTAACATATTATATTCAATTTTCATTTAATTCTATTATGATTATGATATTAATTCCATAATAATGTTTTGTATTGTCCTTTTTTTTATATATTTATATTTTATTTTCTACAATTTTCTCTTTGTCTAATTGCGCTATTACTTTAATATAACAATTTTGTTGTGATAACTTTACATTATTATTTTAGTTAAAAAAAAAATTTTTTGTTGTTGTATTTTTTTTTAATTGATTTAATTTTTTTTTTTTTTTTTTTAGTTTTGCAATTTCCTATGTCTCCAATTTTCCGATTTCTCAATCATTAATTTAGTTTCTATATCCCTCGTCGTGGGATTTCTAACGTCTTCGATGGTTGGAGCTCTTTTCATCCCTATAAACTTCCACCATCCTATTAACCATTTTAACTTCTCTTCTTCTGTTAGATTATCGTCATCATATAACAATTTTTGCTGCTCTTTCCGTTCATCCATTTCTATGCTGATTCTAACTCTGTTCTTTGTAGGCATCTATATAGTGGTGTAGGTGTATACAGGATTCGGAAAGTTCGTTGTCCAGGGTCTAATTTGCAAGGATCGGGCAACAGAAGTTTTTACCAGGATCAAATTTGCAGGATCGGTGTTTGCAGGATCGCCATATAGTGTGTATAGTGTAGGTGGGACGCCAGCTAGGATCACCAAATAATATAAAAATCGCTGGACCGTTATATAATGTATGCCTTGTAGCAATCTACGTACATAGTGGCATTTAAATTTAATATAGTGTATGTATGGGGGCAGGATCGCCATATAGTGTTAGCTTGGCAGGATCGCCATATAGTGTAAGAGGGGTGTACAAAAGGACACTAAGATTGGGTGAGAACCGGACCAATCTCAGGAGGAATTTTGTCAAGTGCTTTCCTCAAAGCAGTTCCCGCGTGCACGCTAGATGCACTTTTTTTATACAGCACGTAGGCAGATTATGCCAATGTTTGAACCCTTTGGCAGAATATGCCAGTAAAAAGAGAAAATCTCTGTTTGGTTTTAATTATAACCCTTTCAAATCAGAATTATAATTAATTATTTATTTTAAAATGCTGGTCTTTTATATCATTATAATTTAATATTTTTACTTAATTTAAATAATAGTCTTCTCTTTTCTTTACATTCGCATATTACAAATTCATTGATTTTTGAACGTTGGACTCAATAGCCAATCAGAAAACGTTCAATAATCAATTTAAATTTTTCCCCTCAAAATTTGAGTGACATTCCTATTTGTCATGGGTTATTGACACAATTTGAATTTTCACAAATTTGTCATTCTGCATTCCAGTGATATTTAATTACACAATAATTTATTGTTTTGTAATTCAACCCTTTAACCAAGGTTAGTGTACTTTGTGGTATGTGTTGAATGAAAAGAAAAGATATGCAAAAAAAATAAATAAATGTAAACAAATAATTACAAATAAATATGTGCATGTGCATATAGTAAACAAAAATAAACAAAAAAAATATAAACAAATAAAGATGAATAAATGAAATAAATAAAGATAAATGAAGATGTGTGTAACATCATCATATTATATTATATTATATTATATTATATTATATTATATTATATTATATTATATTATATTATATTATATTATATTATATTATATTATATTATATTATATTATATTATATTATATTATATTATATTATATTATATTATATTATATTATATTATATTATATTATATTATATTATATTATATTATATTATATTATATTATATTACATTATATTATATTATATTATATTATATTATATTATATTATATTATATTATATTATATTATATTATATTATATTATATTATATTATATTATATTATATTATATTATATTATATTATATTATATTATATTATATTATATTATATTATATTATATTATATTATATTATATTATATTATATTATATTATATTATATTATATTATATTATATTATATTATATTATATTATATTATATTATATTATATTATATTATATTATATTATATTATATTATATTATATTATATTATATTATATTATATTATATTATATTATATTATATTATATTATATTATATTATATTATATTATATTATATTATATTATATTATATTATATTATATTATATTATATTATATTATATTATATTATATTATATTATATTATATTATATTATATTATATTATATTATATTATATTATATTATATTATATTATATTATATTATATTATATTATATTATATTATATTATATTATATTATATTATATTATATTATATTATATTATATTATATTATATTATATTATATTATATTATATTATATTATATTATATTATATTATATTATATTATATTATATTATATTATATTATATTATATTATATTATATTATATTATATTATATTATATTATATTATATTATATTATATTATATTATATTATATTATATTATATTATATTATATTATATTATATTATATTATATTATATTATATTATATTATATTATATTATATTATATTATATTATATTATATTATATTATATTATATTATATTATATTATATTATATTATATTATATTATATTATATTATATTATATTATATTATATTATATTATATTATATTATATTATATTATATTATATTATATTATATTATATTATATTATATTATATTATATTATATTATATTATATTATATTATATTATATTATATTATATTATATTATATTATATTATATTATATTATATTATATTATATTATATTATATTATATTATATTATATTATATTATATTATATTATATTATATTATATTATATTATATTATATTATATTATATTATATTATATTATATTATATTATATTATATTATATTATATTATATTATATTATATTATATTATATTATATTATATTATATTATATTATATTATATTATATTATATTATATTATATTATATTATATTATATTATATTATATTATATTATATTATATTATATTATATTATATTATATTATATTATATTATATTATATTATATTATATTATATTATATTATATTATATTATATTATATTATATTATATTATATTATATTATATTATATTATATTATATTATATTATATTATATTATATTATATTATATTATATTATATTATATTATATTATATTATATTATATTATATTATATTATATTATATTATATTATATTATATTATATTATATTATATTATATTATATTATATTATATTATATTATATTATATTATATTATATTATATTATATTATATTATATTATATTATATTATATTATATTATATTATATTATATTATATTATATTATATTATATTATATTATATTATATTATATTATATTATATTATATTATATTATATTATATTATATTATATTATATTATATTATATTATATTATATTATATTATATTATATTATATTATATTATATTATATTATATTATATTATATTATATTATATTATATTATATTATATTATATTATATTATATTATATTATATTATATTATATTATATTATATTATATTATATTATATTATATTATATTATATTATATTATATTATATTATATTATATTATATTATATTATATTATATTATATTATATTATATTATATTATATTATATTATATTATATTATATTATATTATATTATATTATATTATATTATATTATATTATATTATATTATATTATATTATATTATATTATATTATATTATATTATATTATATTATATTATATTATATTATATTATATTATATTATATTATATTATATTATATTATATTATATTATATTATATTATATTATATTATATTATATTATATTATATTATATTATATTATATTATATTATATTATATTATATTATATTATATTATATTATATTATATTATATTATATTATATTATATTATATTATATTATATTATATTATATTATATTATATTATATTATATTATATTATATTATATTATATTATATTATATTATATTATATTATATTATATTATATTATATTATATTATATTATATTATATTATATTATATTATATTATATTATATTATATTATATTATATTATATTATATTATATTATATTATATTATATTATATTATATTATATTATATTATATTATATTATATTATATTATATTATATTATATTATATTATATTATATTATATTATATTATATTATATTATATTATATTATATTATATTATATTATATTATATTATATTATATTATATTATATTATATTATATTATATTATATTATATTATATTATATTATATTATATTATATTATATTATATTATATTATATTATATTATATTATATTATATTATATTATATTATATTATATTATATTATATTATATTATATTATATTATATTATATTATTATAGTGTTATTAGGTAGGCAGGATCGCCATATAGTGTTATTAGGTAGGGTGTATGAAAGGACACAAAGATTGGGTGGCTAAGACTGGTGAGAACCGTCCAATCTTAGGAGGAATGTTTTTTAAATGCTTCCCTCAAAGCAAGGCACGTGTGCACGCTAGATGCACTTATTTGTATGTAATTTACATGTAGGCAGGATATGCCAGAGTTTGAGCTCGTAGGCAGATTATGCCAATAGAAACAACTCTATTTCTTGGTGAATCCAATTCAAAACTATGATTAAGATTGATTTTATTTTTACAAAAATTTGGCTTTATATATTATAAAAATTAAGGGATCTTTTACTTAGAATAATTATATCTATCCCTATTTTATTTATGCATACATACTATCATACACATTTGTTTCTAATTGATTTTTGAAGGTGGGGCTTAACTGACCAATCAGTGCACGTTCAAAAATCAATTCATATTATTCTTCAAAATTGAGTGACATTCCATTCTTCAACTTTGTTGAAGTTCATTGGCATAAATTTGTCACCTCGCTACAAGTGGGGTTTAATTTCACTAAGCGACATTCTAATTTATTGTAATATAACCCTTCACTTGGGGTTAGTGTATTTTATGATATGTATGGTATGTATAGCTATGAATGCATGTGTACTTAGAGAATTTTGGATATAAACAAATGAATGTAAACAAATTGATGTAAACAAATAAACATAAACAAATAACACGTGCATTCATTTAGAAATAAAATAAAATTAAATAAATACAAATGAGTGTACTTTCATACATATACGTATGTTACATCATTACACCCATACCCTTAAGATGAAATTTGTGGGTTTTTCTTTTTTTTTTTTTTTTAAATTTATGAATTTCATCTGATAAAATAATTTATATTTGTTTTTCTTAACATTAGTGGTTATTTAAATTTTTGTTTTTGTCTTAAAATTAATGGTCATTTAAAAAAATCTTTTTGTTTTAATAATATTCTATACAATATATTGAGTAATTTCTATATTAATAATATACTTAATTTATTATGTGATTATGTGTTTAGTGATTAATAATTTTCCTTTTTTTTTTACAATTTTTATAATTGATTCTTATATATCTTAATTCTATTACAAACTTGTGGTTCTTATGTTATTTATAATATTTATTTCTTCTTATTAATATCTTGAAAATTTCATTTACTTTTATATAATTTTAAGGTATTGTTATGATATGTTTTTAGATTTCCTTTTATATCTAAGGTTGAATTTACCTTTTGGTAAGGTTAGCAAATTCTGTACCTCTGTCAGATTTCAAGATCTTAAAAGTGCCATATTTGAGTATGCATTGTTCTACTAAAACTTGAGCAATGCTCCTAGCTTCCTTTGTTTCCATAGGATAGGCTATAACATATTTGCTTAAATCGCATTGTAGCGTGAGAATATATCTATAATTATTGGATAACCTAAGTGGACCTATCGTATCGATAGAAATTATTTCAAAAGTATTATCTGGTGTGTCAGTAATTCGCATTTTTTCTTTTATGTTTCTATACTGCTTATTCTTTAAGCATGAATCACAATTATTAATGTATCTCTTAACCATCTTGTTCATATTTTTCCAAATGTATCTTTGTTTTAATCTTAATATGGTCTTTCTGATTCCTTGATGTCCTCCAATTGGACTATCATGATATTCTTTAATTAAATTTAATTGCATGTCTTTATCTACTATTCTCTGCAAAGGCTTATATAAAATAATATTCAAATAAAGATTCTTTAATCTTTTCAACATTTTATTATAAATAGACGTGTAGGTTTCTTTAAACCTTTTCATTGACACGTGTTCAAATATTTCATTATCTACTGATAATGCGAGATCTCGTATCCGATTTTTATTCATGTAAGTAATTAATTTCTCCATAATCATGTCTAGACATGTAGGATTATCGTTAAAACCTATGATAAAATCATCTTGAACTTTATTAATTTGACCGAATTCTAACTTCATAGAAAACATCATTTTGTGCACATTGTTGACATCTGAAATGGACGTACATTCCCATATATGAATATCTTTGGTACTGTCTCTATTTTCAGGAATTAAATTTTGCCTTGCTTGCATACTTCTTGTGATGGGTAATAATTTCTTGCTAACTGCCTCTTCATTACATGTGGGAATCATTGTTTTTAAAATATCAGAATTAATTTGAATTCTCGATAACGCATCTGCATTAGTGTTCATGCTGCCCTTTTTGTAAACTATATCAAAGTCGTAATCACATAAATCTAATCTAATTCTTGTTAGTTTAGAAGATGGATTTTTATGTGAAAATAGCGAAACGAGTGGTCTATGGTCTGTTACTACTGTAAATTTTCTACCGTACAGGTATGGTCGGAAAAAATTTATGGACCAGTGAATAGCTAGTAGTTCTTTTTCTATTACGGATTTGTTTAAGTCGTGTTTTTGAAGAGATTTACTTGCGTATGATATTGGTAAATCGTTACCATTGTTATCTTGCGAAAGTACAGCTCCTAATGCATAGTTTGATGCATCAGTGGTAAGCACAAATGTTTTTGAAAAATCTGGATATTGCAAAACAGATGGGTTAATTAACTTCAATTTCAGTGTTTCAAATGATTTTTGGCATTCGTCAGACCAGACAAATATTTGACCTTTCTTTAACAGATTATTCAAACATTTAGTTAAATCTGCAAAATGAGGTATAAATCTTCTATAGTAATTACAAAATGCTACAAATCGTCGAACTTCATCCGCATCTTTTGGTACGGGATAATTTTCAATTGCCTTATGTTTTGCAGGATCGGTCTTTATGCCGTCTTTGGTTATTAAGTGACCTATATAAACGACTTCAGATTTTAAAAATACACATTTACTTGCGTTTAGTTTCAGATTATATTTCCTCAATCTCTCAAAAACATTAATTAGGTTCTCATTATGATGTTTTAAACTACATCCAAAAATAATGATGTCATCTACGTAAAGGAAAGCTTTGCTATCTAAACCTGAGAGTGCGATAGTTAACATTCGCTGGAAACTATTCGATGAAATTTTCAATCCAAAAGGTAATCTTTTAAATTGATAGTGTCCATCTGATGTTGAAAATGCAGTATGATGTCTAGAATTTTCATCTAACATTATTTGATGAAAAGAGCTAGTCATATCTAAAGTTGAAAAATATTTCGCTCTACCCAGTTTGTCTAGTACATCTTCTAATTTTGTTAATGGAAATTTGTCATTTACTAATTTTTTGTTGAGTTGTCTAAAATCAACTACAAGTCGCCATTTCTTCTTATCTCCATCGTTCTTCTTTGGTACAACAAGCAATGGTGAGTTGTAGGCACTAGTCGAATTTTCTATTATATCATCGTCAAACAGTTTTTTAACCTGTTGATTTATTTCCTCGATTTGTGTCTGTGGCAAACGATAATTTTTTATATACACAGGTGTTTCATCTGATACAGTCAAATGTTGTGTATAAAAATTGTTAGCTGATAGTTTGTCTCCTTCCATATGAAAAATATCAGAATATTCTTCAATTATTTCATTTAGAGAATTTTTAGCATAATTATCTCTACTATCAATATTTAAAGTATCTAATAATTTCTCAAATCGTTTTCTGTCTGTATTAGTAAAATTCTGTTTATTTCTAGTTACACAAATATAATTAGAGATTGGCTCAACGTTGAATTCAATATTTTTAAGCTTCACATCTTTATCAGTTGTGTTAAGTATTTTTACATGAGCAATTCCTTCTTTTGGAATGATGCAATTACTTAAAAATACTCCTTCCTCTAATTGTCTGTTTAGAACTAAACTGTCTTCCGTTAAATTTACGTTAATTTGATGTATGACTTCGCTACGTTTGGGTATAGTTATGTAAAAATCTCTTAAGACTTTTGATTTCATAGGTATGGTATATTCTTCATTCTCAACAACAAAAGTTATAGTAAAAGTTTCATAGTCTATTTTAGCTAATAGTTTGTTTAAAATATCGCGACCTATTATTCCATCTGTTTTAATTGGAAAATCGTCTTCTATTATTTGGAATTTGTGTGAAATACTTTTGTTAAATATGCTGAAATGCATATCAAGTGTACCTAACGAGGTAATAGATTCATTTGAAATGCCTGACAATGTACAACAATTGTTTTCGTCAATTGTTTCATTTATATTAGTAACATTCTTTTTGCATAAAGATATGTCAGCGCCAGTGTCCACTAAAAAACTTAGATATTTATTATCTAATTTATATTTTAATTCTATATAATTTGTAATATTATCCGTAATGTTAAATACTTTGTGTTCATTATATCCGGAAGGTGCATTTAATTGTTGGCCCGAGTCACCTCCGGACTCTGGAAGTTTTCCTGTAATACGTGTATATTTCGTGAGCTATTATTGTTGTTTCTACGATTTTGATTATTATTATGATTCCGGTTATTCGAATTGTTATTGTTATTATTGTTATTATTTCTGTCGTAATGGTTATTCCTATCTGAATTGCAGTTGTTTCTGTTATAATTGTTTCTGTTTGAACTATTGTTATAATTGTTCGAATAATTGTTGTTAGGATATCTATTGGAATTGTTGTAATTTCTACCAGTATTATTATTTTGTAGGCTGTGATTGGAATTATTACGTCTTTGATTATTTCTCCTATTCGGATTGTTTCCATTTCTATTAAAGAACATAATTTGATTTTCCACATGATTTTCTACATTCAAGGCCAGGGTTACTGCTTCGTTCAGTGTCTTTGGTTGTGCAGCAAAAATGGTGCTTATATATTTTTCATTCAGACCTTGTTTGAATATGTTTAGCGAATATAGTTCATTTATCTTTTTTACATTGGCTATTTCTGTCTCATTTTCTAATTTCAATTCTTGTACCTGCACTTCGTTTAGTTCATCTATTAACTTCAAAATTTTATCACTGTAGGTGCTGATTGAATCATTTCGTTGTTGAAATCTAGAGAGTAGGTTCTGTATCTTACTTACTGTTCGATTATTCTTATACCTATTTGTGAGCAATGTTTTTAGAGAATTGAAATCTGACAATGGGTTGGAACCAATTGCCGTTCTAACTGTTAAACTACATTTTACGTTTATAACAAAGTTTATTAGAATTGGTTTAGATGTATCATTCAAGGTGTCGTATATTAATTTTATTATTGTCAGAAATGGTTTGAGTTCTTGAAAATTACCTTTGAATTCAGGGATTATCTTGAAAGCTGTTTCTATATTGAAAGATGCCATGTTTGTATTGTTTTCGATTTCTGGTTCTAATTCTGTTATATGTGTTTCTATTTTTTCTTCTCCCTCTGGTTGGGGTTCTTCTGTTTCCATCGGTCTTAATAGTTTTGATATTTCCTTCTCTAGTTTTATTAATGTACTAAAAATGTTTTCCCTTTCTTCTAATTTAGTTTCTCTTATTATTTCTTGACTAATTTCCTTGACAAGTTGTAATTTAGCTTTAATTGTCTTTTGTGTATATCTCCTATTTGGCTGTTTCTTCAAGTTTTTCAATAAGTCTTGTATAATATAAAATTTGTCCATTTAGAGTAAAATAATTTTTGTTTTATTTAATTTACATATCTAATTTTTTAATATTTGCGGCTCAAATCCTAGTTGCCGTTTTAATAGCATAAAATAATTACAAAATAAATATAAATTATTACTAAAGGTGTGGTCATCTTTCTAGTTCAGAAGCTTGAGTTGTTGGTAGAATTGATGTTTCTGCTCTCCCTTGCTGATTGCTATAAGCCTTCTAAACTCCTTTCGTTGTTTGTCGATTCGGGTCTTTTTACCCCCTCTCGATCTCCTTTTTGGTTTTTGTTGTTTGGTTGCTAGAGATTGTGGTGCAGATGTTCTTTTTCTATACTCTTCTATGGTCAACGCTCTCGGACCATAGTTTTTTGGTGTTGCCTTGTATGTTGGTATGTTTTCTGGTATGCCTTCTGGGATGTACTCCTCTGTAATCTGTTCCTTACTCACTAAGGCTTCGTATTTTAATATTATTGCGTCGATGTCTTCTTTTGACGGGGTGTCCTTCAGCGGCGGTAGAACTTCTACGCTGATGACAGACATTTAGATACTAGTTGATGGTTTACCAGTTTTGAGTTGTATTAGTTAGATTCCGAGTTTGTCCTTATGAACTTTTTTTTTTTTCAGGATTCTGCAGGTTCGTTTTCCAGGATCGCCATATGGTGTTATTAGGTAGGGTGTATGAAAGGACACAAAGATTGGGTGGCTAAGACTGGTGAGAACCGTCCAATCTTAGGAGGAATGTTTTTTAAATGCTTCCCTCAAAGCAAGGCACGTGTGCACGCTAGATGCACTTATTTGTATGTAATTTACATGTAGGCAGGATATGCCAGAGTTTGAGCTCGTAGGCAGATTATGCCAATAGAAACAACTCTATTTCTTGGTGAATCCAATTCAAAACTATGATTAAGATTGATTTTATTTTTACAAAAATTTGGCTTTATATATTATAAAAATTAAGGGATCTTTTACTTAGAATAATTATATCTATCCCTATTTTATTTATGCATACATACTATCATACACATTTGTTTCTAATTGATTTTTGAAGGTGGGGCTTAACTGACCAATCAGTGCACGTTCAAAAATCAATTCATATTATTCTTCAAAATTGAGTGACATTCCATTCTTCAACTTTGTTGAAGTTCATTGGCATAAATTTGTCACCTCGCTACAAGTGGGGTTTAATTTCACTAAGCGACATTCTAATTTATTGTAATATAACCCTTCACTTGGGGTTAGTGTATTTTATGATATGTATGGTATGTATAGCTATGAATGCATGTGTACTTAGAGAATTTTGGATATAAACAAATGAATGTAAACAAATAGATGTAAACAAATAAACATAAACAAATAACACGTGCATTCATTTAGAAATAAAATAAAATTAAATAAATACAAATGAGTGTACTTTCATACATATACGTATGTTACATCATTACGTTATATTATATTATATTATATTATATTATATTATATTATATTATATTATATTATATTATATTATATTATATTATATTATATTATATTATATTATATTATATTATATTATATTATATTATATTATATTATATTATATTATATTATATTATATTATATTATATTATATTTTATTATATTATATTATATTATATTATATTATATTATATTATATTATATTATATTATATTATATTATATTATATTATATTATATTATATTATATTATATTATATTATATTATATTATATTATATTATATTATATTATATTATATTATATTATATTATATTATATTATATTATATTATATTATATTATATTATATTATATTATATTATTATATTATATTATATTATATTATATTATATTATATTATATTATATTATATTATATTATATTATATTATATTATATTATATTATATTATATTATATTATATTATATTATATTATATTATATTATATTATATTATATTATATTATATTATATTATATTATATTATATTATATTATATTATATTATATTATATTATATTATATTATATTATATTATATTATATTATATTATATTATATTATATTATATTATATTATATTATATTATATTATATTATATTATATTATATTATATTATATTATATATTATATTATATTATATTATATTATATTATATTATATTATATTATATTATATTATATTATATTATTTATATTATATTATATTATATTATATTATATTATATTATATTATATTATATTATATTATATTATATTATATTATATTATATTATATTATATTATATTATATTATATTATATTATATTATATTATATTATATTATATTATATTATATTATATTATATTATATTATATTATATTATATTATATTATATTATATTATATTATATTATATTATATTATATTATATTATATTATATTATATTATATTATATTATATTATATTATATTATATTATATTATATTATATTATATTATATTATATTATATTATATTATATTATATTATATTATATTATATTATATTATATTATATTATATTATATTATATTATATTATATTATATTATATTATATTATATTATATTATATTATATTATATTATATTATATTATATTATATTATATTATATTATATTATATTATATTATATTATATTATATTATATTATATTATATTATATTATATTATATTATATTATATTATATTATATTATATTATATTATATTATATTATATTATATTATATTATATTATATTATATTATATTATATTATATTATATTATATTATATTATATTATATTATATTATATTATATTATATTATATTATATTATATTATATTATATTATATTATATTATTATATTATATTATATTATATTATATTATATTATATTATATTATATTATATTATATTATATTATATTATATTATATTATATTATATTATATTATATTATA
>CAVMKG010000369.1:0-25000 GCA_963682025.1 Cordilura impudica
AATAGGTGACCTCACACAAATTTGCAAAGCTCTCCCTGTCATGGTACTCAATATATGTATATGATATTAAAAATTTACTTTGTGTGGGAGGTGCCACGCCCACTAAAAATATTAAAAAAATTATAGCCTATAGCACTTCCCATATCCGCAGTAAGACTTTGTGAAAATTTCAGGAAGATCAGATGGCTAGTTACGGAGATTACCCCCTACAAACAAACAAACAAACAAACAAACAAACAAACAAACAAACACACATTACCTCTTTATTATATTAGTATAGATATAGATTATATTATATTATATTATATTATATTATATTATATTATATTATATTATATTATATTATATTATATTATATTATATTACATTATATTATATTATATTATATTATATTATATTATATTATATTATATTATATTATATTATATTATATTATATATTATATTATATTATATTATATTATATTATATTATATTATATTATATTATATTATATTATATTATATTATATTATATATATTATATTATATTATATTATATTATATTATATTATATTATATTATATTATATTATATTATATTATATTATATTATATTATATTATATTATATTATATTATATTATATTATATTATATTATATTATATTATATTATATTATATTATATTATATTATATTATATTATATTATATTATATTATATTATATTATATTATATTATATTATATTATATTATATTATATTATATTATATTATATTATATTATATTATATTATATTATATTATATTATATTATATTATATTATATTATATTATATTATATTATATTATATTATATTATATTATATTATATTATATTATATTATATTATATTATATTATATTATATTATATTATATTATATTATATTATATTATATTATATTATATTATATTATATTATATTATATTATATTATATTATATTATATTATATTATATTATATTATATTATATTATATTATATTATATTATATTATATTATATTATATTATATTATATTATATTATATTATATTATATTATATTATATTATATTATATTATATTATATTATATTATATTATATTATATTATATTATATTATATTATATTATATTATATTATATTATATTATATTATATTATATTATATTATATTATATTATATTATATTATATTATATTATATTATATTATATTATATTATATTATATTATATTATATTATATTATATTATATTATATTATATTATATTATATTATATTATATATTATATTATATTATATTATATTATATTATATTATATTATATTATATTATATTATATTATATTATATTATATTATATTATATTATAATTATATTATATTATATTATATTATATTATATTATATTATATTATATTATATTATATTATATTATATTATATTATATTATATTATATTATATTATATTATATTATATTATATTATATTATATTATATTATATTATATTATATTATATTATATTATATTATATTATATTATATTATATTATATTATATTATATTATATTATATTATATTATATTATATTATATTATATTATATTATATTATATTATATTATATTATATTATATTATATTATATTATATTATATTATATTATATTATATTATATTATATTATATTATATTATATTATATTATATTATATTATATTATATTATATTATATTATATTATATTATATTATATTATATTATATTATATTATATTATATTATATTATATTATATTATATTATATTATATTATATTATATTATATTATATTATATTATATTATATTATATTATATTATATTATATTATATTATATTATATTATATTATATTATATTATATTATATTATATTATATTATATTATATTATATTATATTATATTATATTATATTATATTATATTATATTATATTATATTATATTATATTATATTATATTATATTATATTATATTATATTATATTATATTATATTATATTATATTATATTATATTATATTATATTATATTATATTATATTATATTATATTATATTATATTATATTATATTATATTATATTATATTATATTATATTATATTATATTATACTATATTATATTATATTATATTACATTATATTATATTATATTATATTATATTATATTATATTATATTATATTATATTATATTATATTATATTATATTATATTATATTATATTATATTATATTATATTATATTATATTATATTATATTATATTATATTATATTATATTATATTATATTATATTATATTATATTATATTATATTATATTATATTATATTATATTATATTATATTATATTATATTATATTATAATTATATTATATTATATTATATTATATTATATTATATTATATTATATTATATTATATTGTATTATATTATATTATATTATATATTATATTATATTATATTATATTATATTATATTATTATATTATATTATATTATATTATATTATATTATATTATATTATTATATTATATTATATTATATTATACTAGATGTAACCCGGTGCGCTTCGCTACACCCTCCCCCTCCCCCCCCCTTCCGAATTGTTACGAAAAGGCTCACGCAAGTCCCAAGGCTCTCACTAACACAGTAATTCAGATATATCACATTTAATATTAAGTTTGTATAGGGGTACCATGCGCATTTGTCCAATCCCGCCCATTTTTTTGTCTGACTACTCACGTTAATAATAGATGACCTAAGATAAATTTTCAAAGCTCTCTCTATCATAGTACTTTATATATATGATATTAAAAATTTACTTTGAATGGGAGGTGCCACGCCCACTAAAAATATTAAAAAAAATACAGCCTGTAGCACTTCCGATATCCGCAGTAAGAATCAGTGAAAATTTCAGGAAGATCAGATAAGTCGTTACGGAGATTACCTCCTACAAACAAACAAACACATTACCTCTTTAATTCTTTTTTTTTTTGAATATGTTTTTTGTTTTCGCGATTTTTGATTTTGACAATATATTTTCCACGACAAATCACATTGATAACTAATGTACTTGTCAAAAGACTGTAGCTTTCGTAGTACATCATATTTTTGATATAGGAGGTGCCACGCCCACTTATCCCATCCCGCCCAATTTTTATTGGACTACTCATATTAATATCTGAGGGACTCGTGCAAAATGTCGAGCCTTTCCCAGTTATATGATATTAGATATCTACTTTGCATGGGCGGTGCTACGCCCACTGCTTCTATCATGCCCATTTTTTTGTTCGACTAATCACACAAAGAACCTATGGGGTCACGCAAAGCCACAAAGCTCTCTCTTTTACAGTACTCCAAATATTTGACATTTAATAGTTACTTTGCATGGGGAGCTCCACGCCCATTGGTGTGAACCCGCCAATTTTTTGTCTGACTACTCATACTAAGATCTGATGGTGTCGTGCAAAGTGCCAAAGCTTCCCTCTTTTAGTACACCAGTTATATGATATCATATATTTACTTTGTACGGGCGGTGCCACGCCCACTGCTCCGATCACGCCCATTTTTTGTCTAACTAATCATATGAATAACTTATGGGTTCACACAAAGTCCCAAGACTCTCACTATAACAGTACTCCAGATATATGGCATTTTATATTTTATTTGTATGGCAGGTGCCACGCCTATTGGTCCAATAGCGCCCATTTTTTGTCCGACTGCTCACATTAATAATAGGTGCCATCAGACAAATTTTAAAAGCTCTCTCTATCATAGTACTCGAGATATATAACATTGAATTATTACTTGTATGGGAGGTACCACGCCCACTTCTCCGATCCGGCCCATTTCCGGCGCGGCTACTAATATTAACAATAGGTGACCTCACACAAATTTGCAAAGCTCTCCCTGTCATGGTACTCAATATATGTATATGATATTAAAAATTTACTTTGTGTGGGAGGTGCCACGCCCACTAAAAATATTAAAAAAATTATAGCCTATAGCACTTCCCATATCCGCAGTAAGACTTTGTGAAAATTTCAGGAAGATCAGATGGCTAGTTACGGAGATTACCCCCTACAAACAAACAAACAAACAAACAAACAAACAAACAAACAAACACACATTACCTCTTTATTATATTAGTATAGATTATATTATATTATATTATATTATATTATATTATATTATATTATATTATATTATATTATATTATATTATATTATATTATATTATATTATATTATATTATATTATATTATATTATATTATATTATATTATATTATATTATATTATATTATATTATATTATATTATATTATATTATATTATATTATATTATATTATATTATATTATATTATATTATATTATATTATATTATATTATATTATATTATATTATATTATATTATATTATATTATATTATATTATATTATATTATATTATATTATATTATATTATATTATATTATATTATATTATATTATATTATATTATATTATATTATATTATATTATATTATATTATATTATATTATATTATATTATATTATATTATATTATATTATATTATATTATATTATATTATATTATATTATATTATATTATATTATATTATATTATATTATATTATATTATATTATATTATATTATATTATATTATATTATATTATATTATATTATATTATATTATATTATATTATATTATATTATATTATATTATATTATATTATATTATATTATATTATATTATATTATATTATATTATATTATATTATATTATATTATATTATATTATATTATATTATATTATATTATATTATATTATATTATATTATATTATATTATATTATATTATATTATATTATATTATATTATATTATATTATATTATATTATATTATATTATATTATATTATATTATATTATATTATATTATATTATATTATATTATATTATATTATATTATATTATATTATATTATATTATATTATATTATATTATATTATATTATATTATATTATATTATATTATATTATATTATATTATATTATATTATATTATATTATATTATATTATATTATATTATATTATATTATATTATATTATATTATATTATATTATATTATATTATATTATATTATATTATATTATATTATATTATATTATATTATATTATATTATATTATATTATATTATATTATATTATATTATATTATATTATATTATATTATATTATATTATATTATATTATATTATATTATATTATATTATATTATATTATATTATATTATATTATATTATATTATATTATATTATATTATATTATATTATATTATATTATATTATATTATATTATATTATATTATATTATATTATATTATATTATATTATATTATATTATATTATATTATATTATATTATATTATATTATATTATATTATATTATATTATATTATATTATATTATATTATATTATATTATATTATATTATATTATATTATATTATATTATATTATATTATATTATATTATATTATATTATATTATATTATATTATATTATATTATATTATATTATATTATATTATATTATATTATATTATATTATATTATATTATATTATATTATATTATATTATATTATATTATATTATATTATATTATATTATATTATACTAGATGTAACCCGGTGCGCTTCGCTACACCCTCCCCCTCCCCCCCCCCTTCCGAATTGTTACGAAAAGGCTCACGCAAGTCCCAAGGCTCTCACTAACACAGTAATTCAGATATATCACATTTAATATTAAGTTTGTATAGGGGTACCATGCGCATTTGTCCAATCCCGCCCATTTTTTTGTCTGACTACTCACGTTAATAATAGATGACCTAAGATAAATTTTCAAAGCTCTCTCTATCATAGTACTTTATATATATGATATTAAAAATTTACTTTGAATGGGAGGTGCCACGCCCACTAAAAATATTAAAAAAAATACAGCCTGTAGCACTTCCGATATCCGCAGTAAGAATCAGTGAAAATTTCAGGAAGATCAGATAAGTCGTTACGGAGATTACCTCCTACAAACAAACAAACACATTACCTCTTTAATTCTTTTTTTTTTGAATATGTTTTTTGTTTTCGCGATTTTTGATTTTGACAATATATTTTCCACGACAAATCACATTGATAACTAATGTACTTGTCAAAAGACTGTAGCTTTCGTAGTACATCATATTTTTGATATAGGAGGTGCCACGCCCACTTATCCCATCCCGCCCAATTTTTATTGGACTACTCATATTAATATCTGAGGGACTCGTGCAAAATGTCGAGCCTTTCCCAGTTATATGATATTAGATATCTACTTTGCATGGGCGGTGCTACGCCCACTGCTTCTATCATGCCCATTTTTTTGTTCGACTAATCACACAAAGAACCTATGGGGTCACGCAAAGCCACAAAGCTCTCTCTTTTACAGTACTCCAAATATTTGACATTTAATAGTTACTTTGCATGGGGAGCTCCACGCCCATTGGTGTGAACCCGCCAATTTTTTGTCTGACTACTCATACTAAGATCTGATGGTGTCGTGCAAAGTGCCAAAGCTTCCCTCTTTTAGTACACCAGTTATATGATATCATATATTTACTTTGTACGGGCGGTGCCACGCCCACTGCTCCGATCACGCCCATTTTTTGTCTAACTAATCATATGAATAACTTATGGGTTCACACAAAGTCCCAAGACTCTCACTATAACAGTACTCCAGATATATGGCATTTTATATTTTATTTGTATGGCAGGTGCCACGCCTATTGGTCCAATAGCGCCCATTTTTTGTCCGACTGCTCACATTAATAATAGGTGCCATCAGACAAATTTTAAAAGCTCTCTCTATCATAGTACTCGAGATATATAACATTGAATTATTACTTGTATGGGAGGTACCACGCCCACTTCTCCGATCCGGCCCATTTCCGGCGCGGCTACTAATATTAACAATAGGTGACCTCACACAAATTTGCAAAGCTCTCCCTGTCATGGTACTCAATATATGTATATGATATTAAAAATTTACTTTGTGTGGGAGGTGCCACGCCCACTAAAAATATTAAAAAAATTATAGCCTATAGCACTTCCCATATCCGCAGTAAGACTTTGTGAAAATTTCAGGAAGATCAGATGGCTAGTTACGGAGATTACCCCCTACAAACAAACAAACAAACAAACAAACAAACAAACAAACAAACAAACACACATTACCTCTTTATTATATTAGTATAGATTATATTATATTATATTATATTATATTATATTATATTATATTATATTATATTATATTATATTATATTATATTATATTATATTATATTATATTATATTATATTATATTATATTATATTATATTATATTATATTATATTATATTATATTATATTATATTATATTATATTATATTATATTATATTATATTATATTATATTATATTATATTATATTATATTATATTATATTATATTATATTATATTATATTATATTATATTATATTATATTATATTATATTATATTATATTATATTATATTATATTATATTATATTATATTATATTATATTATATTATATTATATTATATTATATTATATTATATTATATTATATTATATTATATTATATTATATTATATTATATTATATTATATTATATTATATTATATTATATTATATTATATTATATTATATTATATTATATTATATTATATTATATTATATTATATTATATTATATTATATTATATTATATTATATTATATTATATTATATTATATTATATTATATTATATTATATTATATTATATTATATTATATTATATTATATTATATTATATTATATTATATTATATTATATTATATTATATTATATTATATTATATTATATTATATTATATTATATTATATTATATTATATTATATTATATTATATTATATTATATTATATTATATTATATTATATTATATTATATTATATTATATTATATTATATTATATTATATTATATTATATTATATTATATTATATTATATTATATTATATTATATTATATTATATTATATTATATTATATTATATTATATTATATTATATTATATTATATTATATTATATTATATTATATTATATTATATTATATTATATTATATTATATTATATTATATTATATTATATTATATTATATTATATTATATTATATTATATTATATTATATTATATTATATTATATTATATTATATTATATTATATTATATTATATTATATTATATTATATTATATTATATTATATTATATTATATTATATTATATTATATTATATTATATTATATTATATTATATTATATTATATTATATTATATTATATTATATTATATTATATTATATTATATTATATTATATTATATTATATTATATTATATTATATTATATTATATTATATTATATTATATTATATTATATTATATTATATTATATTATATTATATTATATTATATTATATTATATTATATTATATTATATTATATTATATTATATTATATTATATTATATTATATTATATTATATTATATTATATTATATTATATTATATTATATTATATTATATTATATTATATTATATTATATTATATTATATTATATTATATTATATTATATTATATTATATTATATTATATTATATTATATTATATTATATTATATTATATTATATTATATTATATTATATTATATTATATTATATTATATTATATTATATTATATTATATTATATTATATTATATTATATTATATTATATTATATTATATTATATTATATTATATTATATTATATTATATTATATTATATTATATTATATTATATTATATTATATTATATTATATTATATTATATTATATTATATTATATTATATTATATTATATTATATTATATTATATTATATTATATTATATTATATTATATTATATTATATTATATTATATTATATTATATTATATTATATTATATTATATTATATTATATTATATTATATTATATTATATTATATTATATTATATTATATTATATTATATTATATTATATTATATTATATTATATTATATTATATTATATTATATTATATTATATTATATTATATTATATTATATTATATTATATTATATTATATTATATTATATTATATTATATTATATTATATTATATTATATTATATTATATTATATTATATTATATTATATTATATTATATTATATTATATTATATTATATTATATTATATTATATTATATTATATTATATTATATTATATTATATTATATTATATTATATTATATTATATTATATTATATTATATTATATTATATTATATTATATTATATTATATTATATTATATTATATTATATTATATTATATTATATTATATTATATTATATTATATTATATTATATTATATTATATTATATTATATTATATTATATTATATTACTAGCTGGACCCGGCAAACGTTGTTTTGCCCTCAATGAATTTTTTATTTTAGTTAGAATCTGTATATACATACCTATATAAAAAAACGTTTTTGCATTTGTTAATATTAATTGAAAACTGTTAAAGAAAATCCGTGTTTTATTTATGAAAATGAAAATAAATACTTATTGCAACATACATATAATAATGACCAATATATTTCTATTATTGTAATTCTAAAAAGAATGAACAATATTTTTAGCTTCATTATTCTGGCAGTAAATAAAAACATTTTCTGGCTTTCCGACACAGGGACATGCCACATATAGTTGCTCATGGGAAAACAACTGATTTCGAGGTCCAAACCACATATTTGCAATGATTGTTCTTGAGATTTATTAATGGTCATGGCAAAGCCCAATCTGATCGGAAATTGTAATCTTTTGAATATTATCGGTGTGTCGGTAGGAATCATAGGAATTCTTGGCAGCAAAACATGTTTCCCTTAAAACTTTCCTTTGAGAATTGTGGCCTCAATAACATTGGGCATTATTCTCTCAACAATTAACTTGGTTCCATTACATATTCTCGGAGCGTAGAGGTTACGTAGCAAAATTATTGGAGAACCAACTTTTAATTTTAATAAATGTGGCGGTAGACCGGGCACATCAAGTGAATTCAAAAAATTCTGTTGGAGAATTGACTGCTTCATTTTCTTTAACAACACTATCCATAGATTTGAAAGAAGACGTTTCGGAATCAATCAAGTACTGAATAACAACATGTTATCGACATCGACATTGTTGCTGCTAAAATAGCTCTTTCACCTAACCACACACAGAAAACTGATTCGTTGTGGCTACCAAGTTTATTGCCAACCAAATTGCGATGAAGCAAATATCCGAATTTTGAGTCCATGACAATTACAATTCTATCGTCTTAACAGTAAATATTTTATCACAATAGAATATGAAATATGGCTATAAAATTTATATTAATACAATCGAAAATACAGTTGTTAAACTTTAGAACAATTCCGTTTGTAATTTTTTTTTTCTGTGTGCAATCATATTTACGATATTGATTTTGAATGCCGAGGTATACATTTTCAATTAATTCATCGCGTGACGATATAAATTGACAAAAATCTTGTGGATAGTTTAATAGTTTGACTGGTTGGGTTAATATTGATTTTACCTTTACCAAGATCGAGTAGTTGTTTTCAAAATTGGTCAGCCATTTGATCATTTTGTAATCGTACTCGCATGTTTGTTGTTAATTTTATAGTTTGAACGCTACTCCATAATGTTGATGATTTTCAGCAGGCATTTATTTCGTCAGCATAGGTTGATTTTGGTATGACTGGCAATGTTTGACGAAGATCTCCAGATAATAAAATAAGAGCCCCACCAAAAAGTCTTTCATTGCCTTTCAAATCTTTTAAAGTTCGATGTAATGCTTCTAAGGAATGTTTGTGAACCATGGTACATTCATCCCAAATAATAATACTGCATTTTTGCAGAACTTTTGCCATACCGGAATGTTTTTTGATATTACAGACGATGATTTGAGAGCTGAATGAGCTGTACGACCACCATGCAATAATGTTGCGGCTATTCCGGACAAAGCAATAGCCAATGCAATTTTTCCTTCCTTTTTAGTTAGAATATCTTATATATAAAAACGTTTGTGAATTTTGGAACTTATAAAATTTAAATAAATTTGACAACTCATTATTTTTCGATCGCCAGCGCCATCTACCGGGTCCAACAAAAAAATTTTTGGCATCATCTAACATACATATATGTACATTCTTAGTTTCAGTAAAATCGCACCGTATATAAGAATATTCGAAATGACTTTACCCCAGCGCCATCTATCGGGTCCATTTATACATACAAAAATTTCCTATGATAAAACATACATACATTCTGAATTGCAGTCAAATCGCACTAAATAAAAAAAATAAAAAAAAAAAAAATGAGGAGTTTAACTTCTTATATATAAAATTCTCGTGTCGCGGTCTCTGTAATTAAACTCCTCCGAAACGGCTTGACCGATTCTCATGAAATTTTGTGTGGATATTGGGTAGGTCTCAGAAACGTACAACAGGTATTTTTTTTTTTGATATCTCAAGTGGGCGTGGCACTTATGGCTATCATAGTACTCCAGATATCTGATTTTAAAGTTCACTTTGTATGGGGGGTACCCCTCCCAGTGGCCATATCAAAAAAAAAATAAACGTTGTCCGATTCTCAGACCTACCCAATATGCGCACAAAATTTCATGAGAATCGGTCGAGCCGTTTCGGCGGAATTTTACCACAAACACTGCGACAGAAGAATTTTATATATAAGATATTATATTATATTATATTATATTATATTATATTATATTATATTATATTATATTATATTATATTATATTATATTATATTATATTATATTATATTATATTATATTATATTATATTATATTATATTATATTATATTATATTATATTATATTATATTATATTATATTATATTATATTATATTATATTATATTATATTATATTATATTATATTATATTATATTATATTATATTATATTATATTATATTATATTATATTATATTATATTATATTATATTATATTATATTATATTATATTATATTATATTATATTATATTATATTATATTATATTATATTATATTATATTATATTATATTATATTATATTATATTATATTATATTATATTATATTATACTAGATGTAACGCGGTGCGCTTCGCTACACCCTCCCCCTCCCCCCCCCCCCCCCCCCCTTCCGAATTGTTACGAAAAGGCTCACGCAAGTCCCAAGGCTCTCACTAACACAGTAATTCAGATATATCACATTTAATATTAAGTTTGTATAGGGGTACCACGCGAGTTAAATGAAAGTCCACGAATACATTTGGTTGGAATGTTAATATGAACTGCTGTTTACTTTATTGTTTGCTATATTTTTATACAAAAATATTCTTAATCTAAAACTATAAATATTCAATAAAAAAATATGCTTATGCTATTGGTTTCTTTTATAGAACGTTTAATTGGTTGGTCATAAAACAATATTGTATTTTGTAGGAAGTAAATGACGAAAACAAAGTGAGTTTTTCATACGAAAGTTTATCGACACTTTGTTTTCGTTTTGAAACTGTAATTTTGGTGATTTGACATTTATTTTATTTTAAATGATTGAAATGAATAAACAAAATTTCAATACAAAGTTTATTAACTCTTTGTTCTAGTTTAATGACGAAAACAAAGGTATCAAGTTTCAATGAATGAAGTAAGTTTCCATATGAAAGTTTATTAACACTTTGTTTTCGTTTAAAATTATAATTCTGTTAGTTTGACATTTATTTCATTTTAAATGATGAACTGAAATAATTATTGAGTAAACAATTTTATTAATACAAAGTTTATTAACACTTTGTTCTAGTTATTAAAAATTATAATTTTAATAATATGGTATTTATTTTATTCTTGGTAATTTATTCTTATGCTAGATATAGGGTTTTCAAGTTCGATGGAATCTGTTGAGTTCAGTGTTCCATTGGACTTAACTCCTCCCTCCTTAGATTGAAAATTCTCCTGGATTTTCTTAAGAGATTTTTTGTATTTCTTATAAATTATGATTATAAAAGTTAAACATATAATTGCAATACAGATAGTTAGAAAATAATTACCAATTATTGAATTAAAATGTATTGCTTTATGATATTTCAATTCTTCTATGGTTTTTATATGTTCCACTTCATTTATAGCTATTTGATCCAAAGAAATGGTTGTTTCCATATTATTTAAATTTAAATTTGGTGATAATGCAAAACTGGTTTTATATTCTTTTTGTTTATTTTCATAAATATTGCCATCAATTTTTATTTTGCAATCATTAAATGTAAGAAGTTGATTTCCACTTAAAACTAATTTCCTGCTGTCGCAGTTACTTTCTACCTTTGCACCATTTACATTCTTTAGAAGCACCATTCCCTGTTCAACCTCTAAAATTTCTTCTTTATTATTGAGAATTTTGTAACACTTTTGCTTATTACTAAAAATACATAGGTTTGATTTTTTTAGATTGGAAATATTTTGTTCGTTATTGTAATTGTAAACAGTATTATTGATAATAACAATTTCTTGTATTCTTATATCTAATTCAAAACCTTCCTTGTTTTTAATTGGCATAATCAATGATTTTGGGACTGTAATAATATTTAGTGGTATCTTTATAAAAAAATACAATTTGTTCATTCCGGTATTTAGCAACTGTTAATTGTATTTGTTGTAATTTATTGAAATCAATATTTAAATCATTAATTTCCTCTGGTGTTAGTATATTGTTAGTCATAAGATTGTGGTTAGCTGCAATAATATTATCTTGTATATGCTCAATCTGTTCGTCCAATGTTTTAATCTTTAGCACCAAATCAAGATAAAAAATGTGTGAAAAAATATCTAAGTTATTTTTGTCTATTGAATTGATTTTTGCCAGAATAATATCTCTATCCGATTCAATAGTGTGTTTTAAGTTAGTTAGTGTTTCATTGAAATGATTTGTAATTTTTATTTGTTTGTTTGCGGTTTCTATTATATTATGATTATTGTTATCTATAATTTGTAAATGATTCTGTATTGTTTCCCTATCTTCTTCGTCCATAGTTCCTGCCATCCATTTCAGACCTGATCCCAAAACATTAGCTAAACCTCTTTTACCTCTATTCAATTGTAGAGTACGAAACTTTATTATAACCCTGTTAAGCTGAGCTTGTAAGACTTGTTTATTTATGTTAGACTGCTGTATACTATTTTCAATGTGGCTAATTATTTCCTGGATTTCACTTAGATAAATGGTGTGAACTATCGTTGTATATGCTTCGACCATTGTTACATTGTCCAACTTAATTTCCGTATATCCACTGTTGCCTTCATTTATAGGTTGAATCAATAAGTTATTCATTACCGGTGATATTAGTAGGATTAGAATCGTAAGCCGTAATATCCAGTGAATCTGCAAATTTAAAGGGACGTTTGATGTTAGTTGGGTGGATATTATCTACTTTCAGTTTTCTATAACGAGGTTCGTATTTATGTCTTAAAGCTTTATAATTTTTCACATATGCTTCTGGTTTGTCATAATTAAATTGTTCCCTATTCAAATTTCTTTTTGTTATAATTTTATCCTTAAAGTCCTTTAATCGATTATATAATTTTATTTTATCTATTGTTCCTTGTATTACATCAAATGGTCTGCTCATCGTTGTTGAGTGAATGGATTTATTATACCATTCAACACATTTATACATTCGCTCTTGTACTGATAATTCTGATCGTTGAAATTCTAATGTTCTAAACTTGTCTGATATGCTACTATGTAATCTTTCGATATCTGCATTTCCTGTATGGTTGTTAGGTTTGGTGAAATGAACTGTAATATTTTCCTCTCGTAAAAAGTTCTTTACATTGATGGATGCGAATTCGTTGTCTGTAACTACTTTGTTTGGTTTACCTCTCATTGATATATAGAGTCTAATTTTCTCTACTATTGTACAGCTATTTCTGTCTTCCAAATATAACATAACTGCGTATTTTGAAAATTTGTCAATGAAAGATAAAAAACTGTGTTTCTTATTTGTATATACGTCCATATGTACTATTTCATTAACATCTTTTGGTGTTTCTGTGACATGAAATTTTGGTGTTATTGGTTTCCTATCATATTTGGATTTGTTGCAAACATTACAATTATTAACGTATTTCTGAATAAAATGTTTAAGATTGTTAAAATAAATTTTAGTTTTCAAACCACAATAATTTTCGTTAATTCCTGCATGACCTGTTTCATTTTTATGGTATTTTGCTATATATCTATACAATTCATCCTCATTCAGCATATCTTTAGCGTGATAAACACATCGGACAAATTTTATTGAGTTACCGAATATTTCAATTAGCTTTAATTGTACTTTATTGTACAAATGATCAGACAATTCGGTGTAAATACCTATCTTCAAATTTCTCTTGATAGCTATATTCCTTCTAATTATATCGGTCATTGTACCGGTTATGATATCGTTAGTGTTTAAAAAAATTTTATGTCTGCCGTCAATGATTTGAGTTTCATTAGTTTTGTTATCAGTTAGTATTATTTGCTTCTCAAATCTATTAACGACTGTGTCCAAAATAAAAAAATGATCATTCAATTCTTCCTGTTGAGAATGGATAGTTGCAGCCACACTCATTTGATCATCTGCCATGAAAACAATATCATTTGGTGCATTTATACGGCTCATAAAATCGGCTACAACGTTCTCTTTACCCTTGATGTAACTTATTTTAAAATCATACTCTCCCAACCTCAACAGCCAACGCTGGAGTCTTTGGTTTATATCTTTACCCTTGGTTTTGGATTGAAGCCAAACCAATGGTTGATGGTCCGTAAATAGTTCAAATTGCCTGCCATATAGATATGGACGGAAGTAGTTTACTGCCCAAACAATAGCCAGCAATTCTTTTTCCACAGTCGCATAATGCCTCTCGTGGTCATTCAATGTTCTACTTGCATAGGCAATTGGATGATTTTCCTGAGACAATACGGCACCTACAGCATAACCACTTGCATCAGTAGTTAATTTAAATTTTTTTGAATAATCTGGATACTTAAGTATCGGTGGGTTAATGATCAACTTTTTCAATTTTTCAAAGGAATCATGATAATTAGGATCGTTGAGATTAATTTTCGTATTCTTCTTTAGATATTTAGTTAATCCTTGTGCAACTTTTGCGTAGTCTTTAATAAATTTTCGGTAGTACCCCGTAACTCCTAAGAAAGATTTTATCTGTTTAGTTGTTTCAGGAAGCTTTAGCTTCTGAATTGCATCAATTTTATTTGGGTTAGGTCTTAGACCTTCCTCGCTCAGAACATGACCAAGGTATTCAGTTTCCTTCGCCAAAAAAACGCATTTGTCGAGCTGTATCTTCAGATTATGCTCTCGTAATTTTTGAAAAATTTTGTTGACACTCTGTACATGCTCTGTTAATGATGTACTAAAAATTAAAATGTCATCTAAATAAACAACGCAAATTTTATTAATATATTCTCTAAGTACCGAGTTCATAAGACGTTGAAAGGTTGCTGGAGCATTTTTTAATCCAAAGGGCATCCTGTTGTATTCAAAATGTCCCAAGGGAGTCGAGAAAGCTGTTTTTTTTCTATCGTTTGTATTCATGAGAATTTGGTGAAAACCCTTGGCTAAATCCAATGTTGTAAAATAAGTAGATTTTCCCAATTTATCCAATATATTTTCTATATTGGGTATTGGAAATTTGTCGTCCACCGTTATCTCGTTCAATTTTCTGTAGTCAACAACAATGCGCCACTTCTTCCTGCCCGATTGGTCCATTTTCTTTGGAACAACCCAGATAGGAGAATTATAGGCAGAGTTACTTTCCACAATTATTTTCTGTTGTAACATTTCTTGGATCTGCCTGTTAATTTCGTCTTCATGTATTTTGGGATATCTGTATATTTTAGAGTATACAGGTTTATCTGTAGTAGTAATTATGGAATGTCTTATCTCATGAGTATGAGTAAGTGAATCACCTTCATGAAACAACAAGTCGCTATTTTTACTTATGAGATCACGAAGAAACTCTTTTTCTTCGGAATTCATGTCGACTCTAAAAAGTTTTTTAATGTTCTCCTTATTGACATCTAAAAATTCCAATGCATGAATCTCGTTATAATAGCAAGGAAATGAATTTGTAAAAAAAAATTTTCTATCATTAATCTGAATATACCGTTCTTCTAAACAAATTTTTGCACCTAAAGGTTTCAATATATTATTACCAATTATTCCATCAAATCTATTATTAGTCAATTTCAACAATTTCCAAGCCATAAAATTATTATCGGAAAACTCTTCTGGGATTTCCGTGACAATTTCCTCACTTATAACTACTTTGCTTGCCAGAGTTGAGAAAGTTAATGGTTTTCTTAATTTTATACGTTCATAACTAGGAAGTGCATTACAATTTAATATTGATGTGGTTGATCCAGTATCAATCAAACATCTTATCTTGGAATTACCAATAGTTAATTGTACTATCGGTAAACCGTTTTCTTTTCGGCTGAACGAAAATTTGCTTCCTCATTCGGAACAATTTCACTCTGTTCAATATGATCTATTTCCATCGGTTCAACATTATGTCGATGTTGACCAGAATTTTGTCGCGACTGATTAGATTGTCGGAACTGTTGCGAATTTCGAATTACGTTTGAATATTGCCCTTGCCGATTATCAAAACCTTGTGTTTGTCGATTTGAATTTGGAAAGTTTTGTGTTTGGTGACAAGAAAAACCTTGTGTCCGTTGGTCTGGGAAATTCTGTCTACTCGGTCTAAAATTTGTTTGTCGAAAATTTTGCCTTTGGTGAGGTTCGGAATAATTATGGGTAGAATTTTGGTTAGTGTATTTAATATTTTGATTAGTATTTCTAAAATGTCGATTATTTTCCCTGATCATGTCGCATTCCTGTAAACAATGATATGCTTCGCGAATAGTATTAATATTTCGGCTATATATAACACTTGCCAAATGCGGAGGTATACCATTAACAAAAGTTCGAAAAATCATTGATTCGTTTATATTTGGGTTGAATTCTAATGGTTTACATGAATCTTGTTCGTATTTTGTATTCAACTTATCTAATATTATTTTTAAATTATTATATAATTGACTTACATCATTGTTTTTTGTTGATAGTGCTCTATGGTATAGTTGGGTGTAGCTTTCCCTGATGCCGAACACCTTTAATAGCTCATTTTTCACGTTCTGCCATGATTTATCGGTTAAACCTCGAATTATATTGGCTGCTTCTCCCTGTATCTTCTTAAGTATGCAGCGATGGTATATATATTCCTCCATTTCACCATCTTGAAAAATTCGTAGGAAGATTTCGACTTCCTTGATGAATGATGATATGTCATAGTCTCGATCTTTTCCAGTGAAAACATTTATTCTATCTACTTCCTTCAAAAGGATAGAAATTGGAATCGGACCCAACGATGATGTTTCTGTTGGCACTGCTGTGGGTGCTGATGTTTGTGTTGGAGCAGAAGTTAGTGTTGCTGTTGATGATGTTGATGTCATTGTGTTGAGTATATCGTTGCTTTGTAATATGTTGAAGTATGGTTTAAACTGTGGTGTTTCAGTTTTCTCCGTATCTTTAGGCATCTCCCTGGAGTTTAGACACAATTCACTGTTCCTTCACAAACTCGAACCGTAACGAAAAATAAGTTCTTTAGTCTTTTTTCTTCTTTGTTTTCAAAATGATATTCTTCGGAATATCTTAAAATTTTTCACAAATATATATTTTTTTTTTTTTTAAAGGATATTCTTTAGAATATCTTCAGTATTTTAACAAATGTTATTTTTTTTCAAAAAAGGATATTCTTTGGAATATCTTCACTAATGTTTCACTTTTTTTTTTTTTCTTAAAAAAAAGGATATTCTTTAGACAATTTTCACTAATGTTTCTTTGTTTTAAAAAAGGATATTCTTTAGAATATCTTCATTAATTTCTTTTAGATAGCGTCGCGACCAAATAGGGATATTCTTCAGAATATCTTTTGGATTTGTTTGCCGACTGCGCCAGTTAAATGAAAGTCCACGAATACATTTGGTTGGAATGTTAATATGAACTGCTGTTTACTTTATTGTTTGCTATATTTTTATACAAAAATATTCTTAATCTAAAACTATAAATATTCAATAAAAAAATATGCTTATGCTATTGGTTTCTTTTATAGAACGTTTAATTGGTTGGTCATAAAACAATATTGTATTTTGTAGGAAGTAAATGACGAAAACAAAGTGAGTTTTTCATACGAAAGTTTATCGACACTTTGTTTTCGTTTTGAAACTGTAATTTTGGTGATTTGACATTTATTTTATTTTAAATGATTGAAATGAATAAACAAAATTTCAATACAAAGTTTATTAACTCTTTGTTCTAGTTTAATGACGAAAACAAAGGTATCAAGTTTCAATGAATGAAGTAAGTTTCCATATGAAAGTTTATTAACACTTTGTTTTCGTTTAAAATTATAATTCTGTTAGTTTGACATTTATTTCATTTTAAATGATGAACTGAAATAATTATTGAGTAAACAATTTTATTAATACAAAGTTTATTAACACTTTGTTCTAGTTATTAAAAATTATAATTTTAATAATATGGTATTTATTTTATTCTTGGTAATTTATTCTTATGCTAGATATAGGGTTTTCAAGTTCGATGGAATCTGTTGAGTTCAGTGTTCCATTGGACTTAACTCGCGCATTTGTCCAATCCCGCCCATTTTTTTGTCTGACTACTCACGTTAATAATAGATGACCTAAAATAAATTTTCAAAGCTCTCTCTATCATAGTACTTTATATATATGATATTAAAAATTTACTTTGAATGGGAGGTGCCACGCCCACTAAAAATATTAAAAAAAATACAGCCTGTAGCACTTCCGATATCCGCAGTAAGAATCAGTGAAAATTTCAGGAAGATCAGATAAGTCGTTACGGAGATTACCTCCTACAAACAAACAAACACATTACCTCTTTAATTCTTTTTTTTTGATACTTACTGATATAAAATTTTTTTTGTTTGTTTTCGCGATTTTTGATTTTGACAATATATTTTCCACGACAAATCACATTGATAACTAATGTACTTGTCAAAAGACTGTTGCTTTCGTTGTACATCATATTTTTGATATAGGAGGTGCCACGCCCACTTATCCCATCCCGCCCAATTTTTATTGGACTACTCATATTAATATCTGAGGGACTCGTGCAAAATGTCGAGCCTTTCCCAGTTATATGATATTAGATATCTACTTTGCATGGGCGGTGCTACGCCCACTGCTTCTATCACGCCCATTTTTTTGTTCGACTAATCACACAAAGAACCTATGGGGTCACGCAAAGCCACAAAGCTCTCTCTTTTACAGTACTCCAAATATTTGACATTTAATAGTTACTTTGCATGGGGAGCTCCACGCCCATTGGTGTGAACCTGCCAATTTTTTGTCTGACTACTCATACTAAGATCTGATGGTGTCGTGCAAAGTGCCAAAGCTTCCCTTTTTTTAGTACACCAGTTATATGATATCATATATTTACTTTGTACGGGCGGTGCCACGCCCACTGCTCCGATCACGCCCATTTTTTGTCTAACTAATCATATGAACAACTTATGGGTTCACACAAAGTCCCAAGACTCTCACTATAACAGTACTCCAGATATATGGCATTTTATATTTTATTTGTATGGCAGGTGCCACGCCTATTGGTCCAATAGTGCCCATTTTTTGTCCGACTGCTCACATTAATAATAGGTGCCATCAGACAAATTTTAAAAGCTCTCTCTATCATAGTACTCGAGATATATAACATTGAATTATTACTTGTATGAGAGGTACCACGCCCACTTCTCCGATCCGGCCCATTTCCGGCGCGGCTACTAATATTAACAATAGGTGACCTCACACAAATTTGCAAAGCTCTCCCTGTCATGGTACTCAATATATGTATATGATATTAAAAATTTACTTTGTGTGGGAGGTGCCACGCCCACTAAAAATATTAAAAAAATTATAGCCTATAGCACTTCCCATATCCGCAGTAAGACTCTGTGAAAATTTCAGGAAGATCAGATGGCTAGTAGAGGAGATTACCCCCTACAAACAAACAAACAAACAAACAAACAAACAAACACACATTACCTCTTTATTATATCACTAGAGGTAACCCGGTGCGCTTCGCTACACCCTCCCCCTCCCCCCCCCTCCGAATTGTTACGAAAAGGCTCACGCAAGTCCCAAGGCTCTCACTAACACAGTAATTCAGATATATCACATTTAATATTAAGTTTGTATAGGGGTACCATGCGCATTTGTCCAATCCCGCCCATTTTTTTGTCTGACTACTCACGTTAATAATAGATGACCTAAGATAAATTTTCAAAGCTCTCTCTATCATAGTACTTTATATATATGATATTAAAAATTTACTTTGAATGGGAGGTGCCACGCCCACTAAAAATATTAAAAAAATACAGCCTGTAGCACTTCCGATATCCGCAGTAAGAATCAGTGAAAATTTCAGGAAGATCAGATAAGTCGTTACGGAGATTACCTCCTACAAACAAACAAACACATTACCTCTTTAATTCTTTTTTTTTTGAATATGTTTTTTGTTTTCGCGATTTTTGATTTTGACAATATATTTTCCACGACAAATCACATTGATAACTAATGTACTTGTCAAAAGACTGTAGCTTTCGTAGTACATCATATTTTTGATATAGGAGGTGCCACGCCCACTTATCCCATCCCGCCCAATTTTTATTGGACTACTCATATTAATATCTGAGGGACTCGTGCAAAATGTCGAGCCTTTCCCAGTTATATGATATTAGATATCTACTTTGCATGGGCGGTGCTACGCCCACTGCTTCTATCACGCCCATTTTTTTGTTCGACTAATCACACAAAGAACCTATGGGGTCACGCAAAGCCACAAAGCTCTCTCTTTTACAGTACTCCAAATATTTGACATTTAATAGCTACTTTGCATGGGGAGCTCCACGCCCATTGGTGTGAACCCGCCAATTTTTTGTCTGACTACTCATACTAAGATCTGATGGTGTCGTGCAAAGTGCCAAAGCTTCCCTCTTTTAGTACACCAGTTATATGATATCATATATTTACTTTGTACGGGCGGTGCCACGCCCACTGCTCCGATCACGCCCATTTTTTGTCTAACTAATCATATGAATAACTTATGGGTTCACACAAAGTCCCAAGACTCTCACTATAACAGTACTCCAGATATATGGCATTTTATATTTTATTTGTATGGCAGGTGCCACGCCTATTGGTCCAATAGTGCCCATTTTTTGTCCGACTGCTCACATTAATAATAGGTGCCATCAGACAAATTTTAAAAGCTCTCTCTATCATAGTACTCGAGATATATAACATTGAATTATTACTTGTATGGGAGGTACCACGCCCACTTCTCCGATCCGGCCCATTTCCGGCGCGGCTACTAATATTAACAATAGGTGACCTCACACAAATTTGCAAAGCTCTCCCTGTCATGGTACTCAATATATGTATATGATATTAAAAATTTACTTTGTGTGGGAGGTGCCACGCCCACTAAAAATATTAAAAAAAATTATAGCCTATAGCACTTCCCATATCCGCAGTAAGACTCTGTGAAAATTTCAGGAAGATCAGATGGCTAGTTACGGAGATTACCCCCTACAAACAAACAAACAAACAAACAAACAAACAAACAAACAAACACACATTACCTCTTTATTATATTAGTATAGATTATATTATATTATATTATACTAGATGTAACCCGGTGCGCTTCGCTACACCCTCCCCCTCCCCCCCCCTTCCGAATTGTTACGAAAAGGCTCACGCAAGTCCCAAGGCTCTCACTAACACAGTAATTCAGATATATCACATTTAATATTAAGTTTGTATAGGGGTACCATGCGCATTTGTCCAATCCCGCCCATTTTTTTGTCTGACTACTCACGTTAATAATAGATGACCTAAGATAAATTTTCAAAGCTCTCTCTATCATAGTACTTTATATATATGATATTAAAAATTTACTTTGAATGGGAGGTGCCACGCCCACTAAAAATATTAAAAAAAATACAGCCTGTAGCACTTCCGATATCCGCAGTAAGAATCAGTGAAAATTTCAGGAAGATCAGATAAGTCGTTACGGAGATTACCTCCTACAAACAAACAAACACATTACCTCTTTAATTCTTTTTTTTTTGAATATGTTTTTTGTTTTCGCGATTTTTGATTTTGACAATATATTTTCCACGACAAATCACATTGATAACTAATGTACTTGTCAAAAGACTGTAGCTTTCGTAGTACATCATATTTTTGATATAGGAGGTGCCACGCCCACTTATCCCATCCCGCCCAATTTTTATTGGACTACTCATATTAATATCTGAGGGACTCGTGCAAAATGTCGAGCCTTTCCCAGTTATATGATATTAGATATCTACTTTGCATGGGCGGTGCTACGCCCACTGCTTCTATCATGCCCATTTTTTTGTTCGACTAATCACACAAAGAACCTATGGGGTCACGCAAAGCCACAAAGCTCTCTCTTTTACAGTACTCCAAATATTTGACATTTAATAGTTACTTTGCATGGGGAGCTCCACGCCCATTGGTGTGAACCCGCCAATTTTTTGTCTGACTACTCATACTAAGATCTGATGGTGTCGTGCAAAGTGCCAAAGCTTCCCTCTTTTAGTACACCAGTTATATGATATCATATATTTACTTTGTACGGGCGGTGCCACGCCCACTGCTCCGATCACGCCCATTTTTTGTCTAACTAATCATATGAATAACTTATGGGTTCACACAAAGTCCCAAGACTCTCACTATAACAGTACTCCAGATATATGGCATTTTATATTTTATTTGTATGGCAGGTGCCACGCCTATTGGTCCAATAGCGCCCATTTTTTGTCCGACTGCTCACATTAATAATAGGTGCCATCAGACAAATTTTAAAAGCTCTCTCTATCATAGTACTCGAGATATATAACATTGAATTATTACTTGTATGGGAGGTACCACGCCCACTTCTCCGATCCGGCCCATTTCCGGCGCGGCTACTAATATTAACAATAGGTGACCTCACACAAATTTGCAAAGCTCTCCCTGTCATGGTACTCAATATATGTATATGATATTAAAAATTTACTTTGTGTGGGAGGTGCCACGCCCACTAAAAATATTAAAAAAATTATAGCCTATAGCACTTCCCATATCCGCAGTAAGACTTTGTGAAAATTTCAGGAAGATCAGATGGCTAGTTACGGAGATTACCCCCTACAAACAAACAAACAAACAAACAAACAAACAAACAAACACACATTACCTCTTTATTATATTAGTATAGATTATATTATATTATATTATACTAGATGTAACCCGGTGCGCTTCGCTACACCCTCCCCCTCCCCCCCCCTTCCGAATTGTTACGAAAAGGCTCACGCAAGTCCCAAGGCTCTCACTAACACAGTAATTCAGATATATCACATTTAATATTAAGTTTGTATAGGGGTACCATGCGCATTTGTCCAATCCCGCCCATTTTTTTGTCTGACTACTCACGTTAATAATAGATGACCTAAGATAAATTTTCAAAGCTCTCTCTATCATAGTACTTTATATATATGATATTAAAAATTTACTTTGAATGGGAGGTGCCACGCCCACTAAAAATATTAAAAAAAATACAGCCTGTAGCACTTCCGATATCCGCAGTAAGAATCAGTGAAAATTTCAGGAAGATCAGATAAGTCGTTACGGAGATTACCTCCTA